>PVKM010023287.1:0-21268 GCA_004027735.1 Carollia perspicillata | reverse complement strand
CTTCTTTGACCACAATGAGATAAAACAAGGAATCAATAGCAGAAACAAAATCCACAAACATGTGGAAATTATTTTTTTTAACATATGGAAATTAAACAATTCTCTCTTTAACAACCAATGGCTTAAAGAAAAAAAATTACAAGGAAATTTAAAAAACATCTGGAGACAAATGAAACTGAAAACAAAGCATACAAACCAACATTTTGCAGCAAAAACAGTATTAAGAGGGGAAGTATATAGCAATAAATGTTAACATTGAAAAAGAAAAAAGATCTCAAACCAACAAACTAACTTTACTCACTTTAAAGGACCAGGAAAAGAACACATTAAACCCAAAGTTAGCAGAAGGAAGGAAATAATAAACAGACAAATTAAATAGAGAATAGAAAAACAATTAGAAAAAAATCAATGAAACCAAGAGTTAACTTTTTGAAAAGTTCAATAAACTCATAGTTGACTAATAAAGAAGAACACATAAATAACTAAAATTAGGAATAAGAGGGGACATTAAAACAAACTTCACATACATAACAAAGATTAAAAGAAACTATTATGCTAGAAACAATTATATGTCACAAATTAGATAACCTAGAATTCATTAAATATTCCTAAAAACACACAACCTATCAAGACTGGACCACAAAGAAATAAAATATCTGAATGAATCTGTAACAAGAAAATTGGAATAATAATCAAAAAACTTCCCAGCAAAGAAAAGCCCAGGACCAGATGGTTTCATCACAGAATTCAACCAAACATTTAAAGAAGAATTAACACCAATCTCCTCAAACTTTTCCAAAGAATTTATGAGAAAGGAAAACTTCCAAACTTATTCTGTGAGTTTACTCTGATTACTTTGCTAGCAAAATCAGAAAAAGACACACAAAAAAGGAAACTGCAGACCAATGTCCCAGATGAATATTGATGCAAGAACCCAAACAAAATACCAGCAAACTCAACAGTACATTAAAAATATTATTCACCATGACCACATGGGATTCAAGGATGGTTCAACATAGAAACACCTATCAATGTAATACAACACATTAACAAGATGAAAGACAAAACCCACAATATCATCTCAATTGATGCAAAAAAAAATCTGTCAAAATTCCACACCCTTTTACAACAAAAAAACCTCAGCAAGCTAGGAATAGAAGGAAACTACCTCAATATAATAAAAGCCACATATGAAAAGCCCATAGCAAACATTATACTCAATGGCAAAAGACTGAAAGCTTTCCTTCTAAGATCAGGAACAAAGCAAGGATGCTCACTACCACCACTACTATCCAACATAGTACCGGAAATCTCAGCCAAAGCAATTAGACAAGAAAAAGAAATAAAAGGCATCCAAATTAGAAAACAAGAAGTAAAATTATCTGTTTGCAGATGACGTGATCTTTTACATTGAAAACCCTAAAGTATGTTTAAAAACTGTTACAACAAATAAATAATGTTAACAAGGTTTCGATACAGAAAATCAGTTGCATTTCTATAAGTAACAATGATGCATCTGAAAAAGAAATTAACAAGCCTATTTACTACAGCATCAAAAACCAAAATAGGAATAAACCTAACCAAAAAAGCAAAAGACTTGTACTGAGAACTACAAAATGTTGCAAAAAGAAATCAACGAAAATACAAATAAATGAAAAGACATTTTATTTTATGCTCATGGTGTGGCAGATTTGGTATTGTTAAACTGCCCATACTACCCAAATCAACCTATAGATTCAATGCAATCCCTATCAAAATTCCAATGTTTTTTTTGCAGAAATATAAAAAATCCTAAAATTCATATGGACTCTCAAGGGACCCTTAGTAGTCCAAAGAACCTTAAAAAAGACAAAGCTGAAGGTCTCATACTTCCTGATTTCAAGACATACCACAGTTGACCTTTGAATGACATGGGGATTAGAAGTGCTACCTGCCCAAAGGACACACAGTTAAAAATCCATGTATAACTCTTACCCAAAACTTACTTACAGTTGACCCTCAGTATCTGTGGGCTACTGGTTCTAAGACCCCCTATAGATACCAAAATCCACATATGCTCAAGTGCATATATAAAATGGCATAGAACACTCCCAACTGTGGACTGAAAATACTGTCATCAATCTATGGTTGATCGAATCCACGGATACAAAACCTGGGTATATGGAGGGCCAACTGTATGATTATGAAAAAACCTGCATATAAGTGGACCCATGCAGTTCAAAACTGTGACGTCCAAGGGTCAACTGTACAAAGCAACAGTAATCAAGGACAGTGAGGTAATGGCATAAAAACATATATATGGACCAATGAAAGAGCATAAAGAACCCAGAAACAAACCCTTGTATATATGGCCAAGTGATTTTTGCTAAGCGTACCAAGAGTATACCAATGGGGAAATGAAGACTCTGCTATCTACATGCAAAAGAATAAAACTGGACCCTTATCATACACCCTTATACTAAAATTAACCCCAAATGGATTAAATACCTAAATGGAAGAAAACACAGAGATAAAGTTTTATGATATTGGTATGGGCAATGATTTCTGGGATATGACACCAAAACCACAAGCAACAAAATATAATAAATAAATGAAGACTACACCAAATTTTAAACTTTTGTGTGTTAAACAATCAACAGAGTGAAAAAACAATTAATAAAATAGAAGAAAAATATCAGCAAATCATATGTATCTAATAGGGATTAATATCCAGAATTTATAAGACAGTTCTAGAACTCAACAACAACAAAATTTGAAAATGGGTGAAGTATTTAAGTAGACAATTCTCCAAAAAAAAAGACATATAAATGGCCAAGTATATAAAAAGATAATCAATGTCACTAATTAGGAGGAATGCAAATCAGAACTACACTGAGACAACACCTTACACCACATTAGGATGGCCACTACCAAAAGAATGAAAAATAGCAAGTATTAGCAAGAATGCAGAGAAGGTGGAACCCTTGTATACTGCTGGTGGTAAGGGAAAACAGTACAGCCACCACAGAAAACAATATAGTGGTTCCTCAAAAAAATTAAAAACAGGATTACCATGTGATCCAGCAATTCCACCTCTGGATATATAGACAAAAGAATTCAAAGGAGGATCTCAAAGAGTTATTTATACAACCATGTTCATCCAGAATTATTCACAACAGCCAAGTGGCAGAAGCAATCTAAATGTCCACTGACAGATCACTGGATAAAGAAAATGTGGTACACAGATCCAATGGACTGTTATGCTGCCTTAAAAAATGAAGGAAATCCTGTCAAATGCTACAAAATAGATGAATCTCAAGAAAATTTTGCTAAGCTGAAGATAGAGGTGTAAGTAGATAGTTTGCCTCCTCGCACAACCAAAAGGACAATGACAAATTAAAAAACCAAAACTAACCAGAAATGCCAGAAAATCCAACTGTATGGAAGTCCAAAAACCAAGGAGTTAGAGAAGAAACATTCATCCAGACCCACAGGAGGGCAGAGATAGGCAGCTGGGGCAGAGAGGACCCACAGCAAGACAGAGGCTGGTGGATCAGAACGAGCAAGATGACTGCTGGCAGGCCAGGTGGTCCCACATTTGCATGAGGTTAACTGGGAAGAACAACTGGGGAAACAGACAGACCATGTAACCCAGGGTTCTAGTGTGAGGAAATAAAACCTCAAAACCTCTGACACTAAAAACCTGTGGCAGTTGAGGCAGCAGGAAAAACTCCCAGCCTCAGAGGAGAGTTCATTGCAGAGACCCATAGGGTCCTAGAACACACACAAACCAACCCACTTGGGAATCAGCAACAGAAGGGTCCAATTTGCTTGTGGGTAGCAGAGGAAGTGACTAAAAGCCAGTGGAGAGCCGAGCAAGTGGGATTTTTCCCTCTCAGACCCCTCCCCCACACGCAGCATCATGACACAGCAACACGGGTTTCCCTGCCCTGGCAAAGACCTAAGACTCTGCCCTTTAAAAGGTAACAGGCACACCAAGACAAAAAAAAATATGGTCCAAATGAAAGAACTGATCAAAATTCCAGAAAAAGAACTAAGAGTCAAGGACATAGCCAACCCATCAGATGCAGAGTTCAAAACACTGGTAATCAGGATGCTCACAGAAATGGTTGTGCTAAGCGTACCTGAAGAAAAAACCTGAAGGCTACGCAAAGTGAAATGAAGAGAAATGTACAAGGAACCAACAGTGAAGGGAAAGAAACTGGGACTCGACTCAATGGTTTGGAGCAGAAGGAAGGAATAAGCATTCAACCAGAATGTTTCTTCATTCAACAGAATGAAGAAACGAAAATTTAAAAAAAACAACGAGAAGATGCTTAGGAACTTCTGGGACAACTTTAAATGTTCCAACATCCGAATCACAGGGGTGCCAGAGGAGAAGAGGAAGAGCAAGAAATCGAAAACTTATTTGAAACATAATGAGGGTTAACTTCCCCGATCTGGCAAAAGAAATAGACTTCCAGGAAGTCCAGAAAGCTCAGAGAGTCCCAAAGAAGTTGGACCCAAGGAAGCACACACCAAGGCACTTACTTCATAATTACATTACTCAAAATTAAAAATAAGTAGAGAATCTTAAAAGCAGCAAGAGAAAAGAAGACAGTTACCTACAAAGGAGTTCCCATCAGACTGTCAGATGATTTCTCAAAAGAGACCTTGCAGGCAAGAAGGGGCTAGAAAGAAGTATTCCAAGTCAGGAAAGGCAAGGACCTATATCCAAGACTGCTCTATCCAGCAAAGCTTTCATTTAGAATGGAAGAGCAGATAAAGCGCTTCTCAGATAAGGTCAAGTTAAAGGAGTTCATCATCACCAAGCCCTTATTATATGAAATGTTGAAGGGACTTATCTAGGAAAAAGAAGATAAAAAAGATGAACAGTGAAAGGACAGCAAACTCATAGTTATTAACAATCACACCTAAAACAAAAGCAAACTAAGCAGTCTCCTAAAACAGGAGCAAAGCCACAGAAATGGAGATCACATGGAGGGTCAGCAACAGGAGAGTGGGAGGAGGAGGCAGGGGGAGAAGGTACAGAGAATAAGTAGTATAGACGGTGGAGAGAAAATAGACAGGGAGAGGGCAAGAGTAGTGTGGGAAATGTAGAAGCTAAAGAACCTATGACACATGGACATGAACTAAAGCAGGGGAGTGTGGATAGGAGGGGGTGTGCAGGGTGGAGGGGAATGAAGGGGGGAAACAGGACAACTGTAATGGCATAATCAATAAAATATATTAAAAATAAAAATAAATAAATATAAAGCTACAGAAAAGTTTAAAGTAAAAGGATACAAAAAGATGAACTGTGCAAATACTAACCAAAAGAAAATGGGTATAACAGCGACATCAGACAAAACAGACTTTAAGGCAAGAAACATTACTAAAAGAAGTATATTTCATTATTATAACAGGCTCAATTTACTGGAAGATATAATAATTCAAAAGATGTATGCACCTAAAGACAACTTCAAGAAACAAGTGACAAACTAAAAGGAAGAATAGACAAATGGCTATTTTTCAAAGATATTAATATGTCCATTGAACATACAAAAATGCACCAGAGATGCATTTTTGCATCTTTTGCAGAGGTATCTACAGGAGAAGGCAAAGGGGAAAATGAAAGTGGAGATCAAAGAAATAAAAAAAGGAAAGAAATAAAAAATTAAATAAGCGAGAAACCTTGCCATAATCAAGAGGTCAGCAGACTTTATCTACGAAGGGCAAGACCGTAAATATTTTAGGTTTTAAAGGCCAAAAGGCAAAATCAAGCAACTATTTTTGCCAAAAGGCTGCCATTTTTACATTTTACAATGTCAGAACTTATTCTTAGCACACAGCATATAAAAACAGGCAGTGGGCCCTGTTGGCGCAGTTGGTTGGACGTCATCCCACAAACTGAAAGGCTGCCGGTTTGATTCCTGGTCAGGGCACATGCCTCCTGGGTTTCGGGGTTTGGTCCCGAGTCTGGGTGCATGCTACAGGCAGCTGATCAATGTTTCCCACATCAATGTTTCTCTCCTTCTCTTTCCCTTCCCTTCTCTTTAAAAAATAAATAAATTCTTTAAAAACAGTCAGTGGGCCACAGCCATGGGCCAAACACTTGTCCTGACTCAGATGACAGTGAGCCATGAAAAAGGTAGGAATCACTCAACTCACTGTGCCAAAGGCCTTAATTTTAAAAATAAGGAAGGAGCCCCGGACGCTGTGGCTCAGTGGATTGAGAGCTGGCCTGCAAACCAAAAGGTCACTGGTTCAATTCCCAGTCAGGGCACATGCTTGGGTCGCAGGCAAGGTTCCCAACTGGGGGAGTGCAAGAGGCAGCTGATCAATGTTCTACTCACACATCGATGTTTCTTTCCCTCTCTCCCTCCTTTCCCCTCTCTCTAAAAATAAATAAAATCTTTAAAAAATAGAAATAAGGGAGGCAGGGAGGGAAAGAGGAAACAGCCTGTTTTAACTTCTGATGCTCATGGCCACCTCCACACCCAGAAAGGTGCACAATCTAGGACAGTGGACATATACCAGGGTCTGAGGATCAAATTTCACAAGCACCTCCTGCTTTATAGAACCAATACACCCTTTCCTCAATGGCAATCTGCCAGGGGATGTCTGACTTCCTCATATGCAATGCCAGGCCTGGGTCAGCACCCAGCCCTGGGAAGATCTTATAAAAATCATTAATAGATTCAAAAGTGAGGCCAGAAAAGGGCAAAGACCTGCAGAGACTGGTGGTCCTTGGTCACCACCAAGTAGCCTATAATAAGCACCCCAAGAACTAGAAGCAGCACACTGAGCATTTTGCCCACTTACTACCTGTCCTTTCTTACCAACAGAACCTGCATTACAGGCTAGCAATGTGCCTTTTGAACTTTCTTGTACATGCGAGTGGCCAATGAAATGCAAGCAAAAATTGCAGGGTAGGTCTTCTGGGTGAGCTGTTTAAAGAGGCACACTCAGCTAAGGCACATTTTGCCTTGTCCCTTCCTTCTTCCTGATGCTGGAACATGGACAGGACGGCTGGAGCTGCACTGAAAGCCATGTCCTACACAGCAGTCTGAAGACAGTAGCACCACCATTCCCCCCCAGACCCCTAACTCTAGACTACTGCTGGCAAAAGCAAAGTAAACCTCTATCTTGTTTAAGTCATTGTTGTAAGGATTCTGTGGTCAGCAGCAAACCTAATCCCAAGAGCCCATTGGAAAAACAAGCCCAGTCACTTGCCTTCAAAGAGTGGAATGGAGTCACTGGAAAAGGTGTCCAAGGCGAGGAGGTCTTTCCCATCTTTAGACCCGCTGCGTTTGTGCTTATGTTTTCTTCGAAAGAAGGATCTGCGTGCAGCTGCTGACAGTGTCTTTGAGGCATTGTTGTCGTCTTTGACTTCAGACATGCTGAGCCTCCTGGAGAATTCCTGGTCCATCCTGCAGTCACAGGGAATGGCAGTCCTGGGAAGGGACCATTTCCTGCCCAGCCTGCCCATGAGGAGAACGAGGAGCCGGGCTCCTCCAATACTCCTCTGCAGATGTCATGGATACTTCACCCACCTATGCCACCAAGGGCCCCGGGCACCACTGCTGTGGGGCGACACAAACACCAGTGCTGGCGGCAAGCTCTCAGAGTGGGCAATTTCTATATTCAGAAGGGTGTCAAAAGCAACTAAGCCTTCACTTGGTGGCATTACAGGTAATGCTTCCTGCCATAATGAAGGAATGAAGCACTGATACACATTGAACATGCACAGACCTTAGAAAGATTATACCAAGTCAAAGAAGCCAGCCACAAAAGACCACATGCTATATGAGTGCATTCACGTTAAAGTCCAGAACAGGGAAATCTACAGATGTGGAAATATTAGTGGTTGCCTACGGGTAGAGGAGGAGGCAGGGGAGAGAGAAGGACAAAGCGGGTAGCTAAAGGCTATGTGACTTCTTTCTTAGATGAAGACGATGTTCTAAAACTGACTGGTGAGGATTGCACATAACTGTGAATATACAAAATCCCACAAGTTGTACACTTTGAGTAAACCACATAGTATGCAAATTATGTGTCAATAAATCTGTTAAAAATAAAGAAAGTTATGTCTCCTAAATTGCCACTGTGCTTCTGTATAGCACTGACTTATGTACAGAATTGACTTAGGCTAGAAGTAGCTTTTTAGATGAGCAATTGTGGAGAGACCGACAGACCAGAAGCCGAGATAAGTAGCAGAATGAGTCCCCCATCCTGTGGGACAGTGCCACAGGTGCCACCCCACCCAACCCCAAGCACCGCACACAAAACACTTACACGTATTTGCTGGGGATCTGCCCGCGCTGGATCTTCTGGGCACTCTCATCCAGCTGCCACGCCATCCAGGACCCAAATGTACCCTGGGGCAAGGTGTCATCGACATAGAGGATGTCGTCTTTCTTAAAGCTCAGCTCATGTTCCACCTCTGCCAGCCGGTCATAGAGGGCCCTGGACCAGGTGATGGAGGGAAGAAGATCAGGAAGGCCATGTGCCTTGGCAGCCACGGTCCTGGGTCTGCTCTCCTGCTCTGAGCTCTCCCAGACCATGATCAGGACCTGCCATCTCCCCTCATCCTGGTGGTGGTTCCCAAAGAAGGGAGCCCAGACTTTACAAAACAGGACAAAGCAGTTGCCTTTCCTCTCTGAGATAGGGGCTCTCTGGGGACGAGGGCTCCCTCATACCAATCAGATATAGAACTTATTGCCAAGAACCAAGGCTATATCTACCCTTCCCATTTGTCTTCTTCTCCGAGGCAAAGTTGATGGTTCCTACAGATTGGAAACTCCCTAGGATGGAAACACCTCATCCCTCACCAGGGAGGGGATCCTAGGGACAGGGACCAAACCTCATGGTACACAGCTGATCAGTGTTTTCATTCTCTTTGTGGCCTCGGATCTTAGGGAATATGAAGGAAGCTAGGAGTACCCCTTGGAAACCGCCAGGTGCCTGTCCCTACATACACAATTCATTCAAAAAATCAGGGCGCTGTGGACATACTGCAGAGGGATCACCAGAGCTGGCTCAGGGGAAGACTGGGAAAGGAAGGTAGACCACAGGAAAATGGGGATCTGAGGCCTCAAAATCCCCCAGGATCAAACCCTAAAGAGGCAGCCATGGACTCACAAGCTCTCATGGGTTTTTCTAAGTCACAAGTATCTTGCCATGACCTTGCCGTTTGGGGCCCTAGTAATGATCACAGGCCTCACACTTTGAGGTAAGAATGCAAAGACATTACTAGGAACAGTGTCCATCAAAAGCCCCTCCCCTGGCCCCAAATCCCTGGAACCCATAGCCATTGGCACCTGATGTAGAAGCTGTCGCCAGGCAGGCCCTTGACCTTGGCAAACTCCTCTGGGCGGTACTGCACCTTCAGGCGGACACCATCCTTGGGCTTCAGCATCTCCACATAGACCTCCTCTACGGTCTTGCTGCGCATATCCAGACTGCCGTACTGCCCAGGGACAGGGAACTGGGGTCAGAAGGCAGAAGCCAGGGGCAGCCTGGACACCCATGAGGGGCAGATTGTGGGATAAGGCGCAGATTCAACATCCCCTTCACTGAGAATCTGCCTGCCTTCCCTTTGCAGGCAGAGTCGAGTCGCCTGCTCACTGTCTGCTCTGTGGTCCACGTTGGGATGGAAACATGCCATCCCCCACCAAGGAGGCACACAGTCGCTCAGTGCTGTTGTTCTTTTTGCGGTCCAGAAGAAGCCCCACTCTGTCCACCAGCAAGTAACACTGTACTTCATCTCGCTTACGCTACCTGTATTTCTCAATGCCTACAACCCAGCTCCCCCATCCAATAGGAGACCCAGTGAGAGGCAGATGACACTCTATCACGTCAGAGTCCTGCAGCTGACAAAGTAGAGCACCTTCCCTCCAGATGCCAGTGCCCAAGCTGGGGCACTGCCCACTTCCCTGTGATCTGCCCAGAGGGTCTTGGCAGCATTCAACACTGACAAGGGTCACCAGGTGAGAGGCTGCGCTCCTCCACCTCCTATGCCACCTGAGAATGCAGGAAGCCTGAAAAGCAGACAGAGGAGCCTAGCCTGCTGCTCAGCAGTTCAGAACTCACCTCGAGGATGAGGTCCCCCGGCACGAGGCCATCGGGGCCCTTGGCAGGACTGTCGTCCTCCACCTCAGCCACAAACACCCCATGCAGGTTCCCACCACATAAATGCACTCCGAGCTCCAGCTGGGACTTCCTGATGAAAACGATGCGTGGCTCTGAGCTCTTCTTGGCATCTCCCACCGTCCTTTCAGGAAAGAAAATGGAGTTCCTTTATCATGCACAGGCGGGAGGACGGCATGGAAAAGGCAAAACAGTGGCCAAGGCCCTAACCATTTCTGCTGGCTCCCTTGTCTCATGAGGCCTCAGAATCACCAGGAGCTGAAAGGTGGTCCCTGCATAGGCTCCAGTTCCAGTGATTTAACTTATCACTGGATTTAGCTTATCTAGTGTCCTGGCAGGGCGCTGAGGTTTGGCAGAGATGAAAACCTGGAAGCCAGTCTGGGCACAGAGTAGAAATCAAACCCCCTACTTTCTAGCCCAGCTATTAACTACGTGCCTTGGGCTGTGCATCTCTCCCACCTAGAGCCAATCCCACTGGCCAGAACACAACTCATTCAGCAAGTGTTTACTGAGAAGCTTCTGAGGCCCAGGGACTGTGCTAAACCACAAAGAGGGACCCACTGCCATTAAGGAACTCACAATGTAGTGATGGAGACTAAAACACTGGCAACAGATTGACTGAAGGAAAGAGGACAAGGGTGGAACGTGATGAAAGGGAACTCAGGGGAGATGTCAGCTGGTGATTACAATATGCTGCAGGTCAGTTCCAATGTGACGGACTTTGGTGCAAATGACACAGAGCTGGCCAATTCTGAGCGAGGCCAGGGCTCGGTCAAGGTCCCACCGTGACAGGGAAACAGCTCTGTGCAGGACCACATGCCCTAGCCTACAGGGCCCTCTCCCCATCTCCTGCTCCAGCTCCCACATGTGCCCTGCCTCCTCCTGCCCACAGAAAAGCTGATTGCTGCTCTGACTGCTCTCCACCCCCAACCCTTTGTACACCTAACCCGGCTCATCCTGAATGTTTTGAGTTAACTGTCACCATTCCTTGCCACAATCCTGACTGCTCCATTGCAGCCTGTATGGCCCCTCCTAGCAAGTACAAGACAAAAAAAGAAAGCAAGAAAGGGCAAGAGGGAGGAAGGGAAAAAGCCTGCTGTGTCAGTAGCACAGGGCAATACTGCTGTCCAGTACCTGCACCTCTCAGAGGATGTGCTCCTGCCAAGAAAACAACCCGCCCGGCCCACCCATTCACTGAGGCACACAGGTGAAAGGCTCACAGCATGCATTTGCTGACCTGGAGCTGGGGCCACTCTGCTTGGGTGAGGGGGTGCCAGGGCCCTCATCCTGCTCCATCAGCGGGTCAATGACAGAGGAATGCTCTGGGGTGGTAGCACCAGTGCCCTGGAGAGTGGAGTGGGTGCTGGCAGGGTCCAGGTGGGAGCTGGGGATACAGGACAGGAAGAATAAAGAGCACAGAGCCTCCATCAGCCTGGAGCCATTTGCCGTCCCACAGTGACCAGTACTAGGCTGTAAAGAGGGACCCGATTACACAACACTGCGCTCTGAGCCCTGAGAAGAACAGATGCCCTGGGGGTTTGAACTCAGGTCATCCACCCTGGAAAATTCGCCTGTCCCCTCATCTCCACTCCTCAACTCAGGGACCCACTGCGAAGATATCAGCCTAGGGGACACACAAATTTGCATCCCTTTTCCTCTGTGCATCTCATTCCACCCCCCAGCTAAGCTGTGCAGTGCTGCGTGGCAGGGGCATGTTCCCCTTCTCTCATCTACCCTGTAACCCACAGCATGAGGGCAAATAAGGGGAGTGTCTGCCTTTGGACAGGGGCTCTGTGTTTGAATCCTGCCCCAGGGCCTCAGCTCCTGATTACTACACCCTAGCTGTGGGGCCTCCTGAAGCTCAGGGAGACCCAGCCATTTGTTTCCACACCCTATTTCAAAAGGAGACACCTGCCCTCTGATGTCCTTTCCCCAAAACCCAGGGCTAGTCAACTCTCCTCTTACAGTAACAGAATGCCCAAAACTTGCAGCTGGTACCCTGGGTCTCCCCGTGGTGAACCATGCACCTGCCACACTCATCTCACCACCCCCAGCCCAGATGGCCCTTCAGAGGCCCAGGCCCTTACCTGGACCGGGAGTGGCTGCTGAGCTGGTGCATGTGGGGGTTGTACTGGGCCAGGATGGTGATGGTGTCACACTGCTGCCCAATGATGAGCCGGGCCTGCTGCTCCGTGGCACTCCGCAGGTTTATGCCATTGAACTAGGGAACACCCAGAGTGGGGTCAGTGATATGGCAGAGCTGGGAACATGGGGAGCACGGCTCTTCCATGGACAGGAGGCGAGGACGAAAGGAGGGAAGGAAGAAAGTAGTGCAGAAGGGCAGCTCCCACTTACCTCAAGTAACTGATCCCCATACTCAAGGCCAGCCTGGTGTGCGATGCTGCCCCCAGTCACCTTGGAGACATAGACACCACCCTTCTCTCCACTCACGATGGAGATGCCCAGCGGCTCTGAGCCCTTCTGCAGCTTGACATGGCGTGGTTCCTCCACATAGGGCCTTGGAAAAGAGACAACAGTTTGGGGGACTCAGACCCAAGGGAAAGGTCTGGGCAAGACTGGAGGTAAGGCATGCAATCAGCTATGCGGAAAGGGCCAGGGAGCACCAGATGCTCCTATGATGACACAGCTGGATGGGAACATGATGACCCCACCTTTGTATGACAGTGATACACATTCCCACAACCTCATGCTACACAAACACAACAACCCAAATGGACACGAAGCACCCAGCCCCAAAGACACAAAGAATGGTCCAACTGAACTAGAAAGACTAACATATGCAAGGGAAAGCACAACGATTTTCATAACATGAGAACAGTTCTTTCACAATGTGTAATTTACAAACCCCCAGTGGGGTGTAAAGATGGCCTCAGGTGAAAAGAAATGGCTTCTGGGATGATATCCACCCAAGAAAAGACAATATAAAGTATCAGTTTTATATTTGCCTATATACCGGGTGATGTAAAATGATCATGGAAATTAAGCTAATGCAAACCCAAGCCATTAAAAAGGGAGCAGGGAGGCTCAGAGTAAGGCAGCGACCATGCACTTGCTGGCCTGGGGGAAGCTGACCACGTGCCAGGGGCACAAGGGGGCGCCAGTGGGGGCCTCAAGTCAGGCCAACCTCAGACTCCTCAGGGAGGAGGCCCTGGGCCTGGCAGCCATGGGCAGTCTCAGGAGGGATCTGTGGTGGTGAAGACATCTGGAAGGTGCGAAAGGTTAGAAACAGAGGGCTGCTCGGAGAAGGAAGACAACCACAGACTCCTGGAATGTAACAGAAAGACAGAAAGACAGCCGATTGCACTTGGCACTGCCCCGAGCTCCTCCTTTCAGGACAAAACCATGGCCAAAGGTAGAACCAGGAGAACCAACTCCTTGGGCTACCCTCCAGAGCACATGGGTAGGGTGGATCCATGTGGATCCATGTGGTAAAGGGTGGCAGGGCAGGAGGAGGGCAGGGCCCTGAACCATCCACCCCTGCAGCCCAGAGGCACGGCAATCTGTCAAGCTCCGTGAGCCTCACACTGTGTCCCTGCTGCTCAGCGCCCAGTCCTCTTAGAGGCTGAGGTCAAAACCCTCTTTGACTCGTCACTTCTCCTCTCCCACACTCCAAAGCATTCTCCCCCTTCCCAAACTCACCTGCTGTGCAATGACTTCCTTGACCCTCCAGCTCAGATGCATCACCAGTCCCCGGCCTGCACCCTCCATTACTTTAAGACTCAACACATATTAGAGTGCCAGGCAGTTTAAATGTTCTAAGAACCCTTAGTGAGCAACCAACCACCCCAACACCATCCTCACGCCCCAGCCAAGGACAATGGTACTAGGGCCCAGAGCCGTAAGCAGGTTGTCTGCCTAGGCCAGCCTGCCAATGCAGCAGAGCTGGTTTCTGCTCTGTGGGTTCTCATTCCTCACTGAACACCCTTTCCTCTGTTCCTCCTCCAAACAACACACCTATCTCAAAAAAAGAACAGGCAACTGAATCATAATAGCCATACAACAGACTCCATGAAGCCGTTACGAATGATACCAAGATTTACTGACACAAAATGATATCCAGGACATGCTGTGGCTGCGAAGACCTGGCAGGTTGCTGGAGCAACACATCAGTGAATGCTAGGTGACCCAAACAAGGGTGGCCTTGCCCTAGGATCAACTCAACTGGAACTCTCCAACTCACGCTGCTTCTACCGACCAGTGCCTCCCCTTGGCTGAGCCCTGGCCCACCTGGGGGGATGCTCTGTCCATCACTATGTCTGGCACAGATGCCCAGGTCATGCTCACCTGTCCTTTCTTCGCTCCCCAAGGGCCACGGGGTTGACTGCAATTCTAGGCAATGTGGAGGCTGAGGTCTGGGACTGGCTACAAGAGGACAGGGTGTCGATGTTGAGGGGTGACTGCGGAGGTGTGCTGCATTCAGAATGCGACAATGAACCTGCCAAAAAAGGTGTGGGGTAACTCGGGCCTCGATCTTGCATTTCATTCTCCAGAAGCGAAGATCCAGAGGGAGACGTGATCCAGACACGTGGCCCCATGCCACGGCCACATCACACGTCCTTGAATTCAGATGCTCGGCTCCATATGGCCTTTCTATCCCCCACACCACTCGTGTTTACAGACTGGCTGAAAGGATGAGGCAGCTATAAACAATGCCCAGACACTCCACTGTGAGGACAGGGTGAAACAGTAGGCAGAGGAGGGAGTGCTGAGTTCTCACCTCTGTCAGAGCCCACGACAGACCGGGGATATCTTGGTGTTGATGGAATTTTAATGCGTTCTGCCTTGAACTGCAAGTTGCTTGAAGATCCTACGGTTCCATAAGGGGAGAAAACTTTAGATCTGTGAGTAAAAACCACCCTCCACGCCTCCTAGTGGTCAGGAAATACACTCAGTCATGACAAAATGCAAAGCAGGGCCCTGCTATTTACCCCCAAGGGGATGTAAACGTGGAACAGGCAAGAAAAGCAGACGCTTGATGCCCAGTCTCTGAGTAAACCGTGCAGGAACTGCCTGCTCCAGAACAGAATCACATCAAGCTCATTTTTTGCCTCGGAGTAGGGACAGTGACCCAAGTGAAAGAGGTGGCTGCTCACCTTCTCTCACAGGCTGAAGCACCTCCACCACAGTCTCGTTGTGGGGCACGTGCCAGACTCTGCTCTGGGCTGCATTTCCCGTAAGTGAATAGCAACACAGAATCCCCCAGAATGCCCAACAAGCTCAGTGACAGGGAGCAGGGCTGCTGGGCCAAGGGGTCACCAGAACAACACACCGCCACTAGGGAAAGCATGGAGACACAATAGAAGGCCAAAGGAAACGTGCATTGCAAAGCTGATCTCAGCTCCGGAAGGGGAGGAGCCATGTGGGCAGGCTACCAGGAGGCCAGCCAAGATGATGCAGGTGGAGGTGAAAAAGGTCAGTGACCTACTATGGTGAGGAGGTTCTAGCAGTGCAGTTACCAAGGCGGGCGCTGGAGGGGAGTGAGTTGGACCCGTGGGAGGCTCTCATCTCCGAGTAGTCGCTGCAGGCCCTATGGCTCAGGTCCAGGCTCAGGCGTCCCTGGTGCTGAACACTGCGAGAGAACCAGACAGGTGAGGGGCCAGGACCAGACACAGCTCCTGGGGAGAAACACAAGTGACAGGCTTGGGCAAGGCCTCCTTCCCTGGGCTGGCAGAAGGGAGGCCCAGAAGCCAATGGCTGTCAGCTGAGGACAGCCCCCTGCACATGGTAGAAAAGGCCACACAAATGAAGCAGGATGAGCACAGCCACTTCAGCCTCAGCTGGGGTTGGGCTCGCTGTAGGAAGGGCTTCTACAGGGAAAACAGAGGCTCTGAATCCTGGGTGGGCTCTCAGAGGGGAAGCCTCTCCTCCGGGGTGAGCAAAATGAGCCCAGATAGGCAGAGGGCCTTGGAGAGCATCAGCCAGAACAAATCGAGGAAAACAGAGGGCAGAGAGCCCAGGTGACACCCACACTAGTGGGCCTGTAGTCAGGCCCAATGATGTCCTTTTCTAATTGCATAATGAGACTACAGCTCTTCCTGCCTAAAACCCTGGGGGTCTCCACTGTGCTTAGAATAAAACCCAGACTCTGTATCATGGCTGCAGCCTCTGCAGGATTTGTGCCCTATGACCTGGACTCACCTCCTGACTTACCGTGCCTTTGTCAAGCTCCCCGACTCTGTCCCAAGAGCCCTCCACACTGTTGTTAAGTGCCTGGGCTGCAGAGCCAACAGCCCTCCTTCCTGGGGACTCTGCCCCAGGTCTTGTGCAGCTGGCCTCTTCTCAGCCCTGTGGTCACAGCAGCCTCCCCCTGACCAGGGGGCCCTCCCCACCCTCTTCCAAGTCAGCCTAGTTTGTCACCTTGTTTTATGGATCTCAGAGCTACTCAGCACCATCTGGTATCCCTCTGTTCACCTTTTCCTATCTGCCTCCCACACTTGAACACAAACACCACATGAGAAGAGACTTGTCTGTTTAGTTCTCCACTGCATCCCCTTGGAACTAGAACAGTCCATGTCACTTAGTAGGTGCTAAATAAACACTTGTCCAGTACTTGAATGAACAAATGAATGAAAGTGAGCTTGAGCCAATCCACTCACTTTTTAAGGATCGGTTTCCTCACCTATACAAAACAAAGACAATAATAGTCCTTAGAGCCTAGAGTTGTTGTAGCAATTAAACAGGTTATTTATAAAGGTCTCCACACAGTACCTGGCACATGAGCAACAAAGCACTGGCTACCATCACTATCATCTTTCCTTAAATACATTTTCAAGCTCCATGTTGGTGAACCAAGAGCATCCTCAAAGCCCACTTTGTCTGAGGTCCTTGAGCTGATCAAACCAGCCCCTTCCCAGCTAGGCAAGGAAGCTTCTCCGTCCACGATCTTCTTTATGCACGAGGAGCTTTATGTCCAGGTAGGCTTAGATGGCTGTGATGCAGGAGGTGTGGGGTGACTTCACATACCTTGGATGTAGAACCTGAGGGCCAATCTCTCTGGGGACAGGTGGAGAGCTGCAAGGGCCAACCCTGTGGCTACGCACGGTGTAGATGGGATTCCTCAGGATGGAGCTCACAGTGGTGCTCGGAGTCATGCTCCGGGGAACAGTGCCTAGAAATGTGCTAGGTGAGAACACTTGTCCCAAAGCACCAGCCAGCCCCAGACCTATGCAAGCCTCTGGCCTCTCTCCATCTATAAAACAGGAGAACTCTCTTGGATGCTTCCTATTTCCCAGGCTGCTATGGGGAGAAAGCACTCTGAAAAGCTAAGAAATGTTACTGGTACGAGACTAAACATCACCCCAGACAGGGCAGCAATTGCTAGCTCTTTGGACCTCTGGCTGCTCCTTCAAATGACTGCCTCCATTGGGTGGCCCTGTGGTCCCACAAAGACCCTCCTCCTCCCCGCCCTCCCAGATGACTTACCCACAGATGCTTTGCTGGGGTAGAGTGGGGGGTTGCTGTGTCGGCTGGAGTGCCCCGGCGAGTAAGGGGACCAGTCCTGAAGCTCTGGAGAGAGTTCTCCACTGGCTGAGACGCACTTCTGCTCCTGAAGAACCAAAGGCAAGAGGAAATGGCCAGAAACAGGGGAACACATAGGTGTTTGCAAGCAACCCTGCAATTCTGTCCGTTAAGCACTAGCTCCTCCCATCTGGGCACGAAGTGACAGTCAGGAGATGTCACTGCTCATTCAAGTTGCCTTCCACACCTCAAAGAACTTCCCTCAAAAATACTCAAAAAGACTACAAAGAACCTGTACTTTCCAATTAAGAGAAGTTATGTATGTGTGTGTAGAAGGTGGACTGTGTATGCATCAGGGCTGTGTGAAGTTCTCTGTCTGCAGAGAGTAGCATGGATTTGTTCTCCACTCACAGGACCCTCTCTTCTGGAAATGACTGCAGTACCCACAACAACAAGCCGGACTGTTAGGCTAAGAGATTCACGAGTGCTCTCCTCTCTCCCTAAACCCTTCAAGGTAGGCCTATGTCACCTGGTTCTGTTGTACAATTTCAAAAGCTTCTTGTTGACTAAGCAAATTAAATGCTACATCCAAGAACGTGTTTCTCTCTTGGTATCATATCCTGGGTAATGTGCACATCCCATGCTACTCTCCAGTCTCCTAAGGAGGGCTGCTTCCCACTGGCAGGCATCAGCTACCCCTTCCCCTCCCTCGAGTAGATGCTCAGGACAAAGGCGCCAGGGGCGAAGCAGAAGCCTGACGACACAGGTGCAGGCCACTTGGGGCGTTCTCACAGCCAGCTACCCTTTCCCACCCCAACCTTGAGCCCCGCATTGGTTCTACCTCCAGGAACTGAGCAGGAATCACCACTGGTGCAAGCTTTGGCCGGAAACTGGGAGCAGACTTTGGCCGGCGACGCTTGTGTCCCAACTCATCTGTCTTCTGGGAGGTGAGGTCCTCATCACAGGACTTCTTGGCAGGCAGGTAGGAGGAGTCCCCATCCGCCTCAGGGTAGTAGCTGGAAGCAATGCGGACCCTGGCCTTGCGAGGGGGCGAGGAGTGCATGGGTTCCCCAGAGTCCACGTCGGGGGGCAGGGCACTCGGGGGGCTGGTGGATGGGGAGCTGCCCACCAGGGTGGCTTCGGACTCAGAGCTGGTTTCTAGCCTGTGCTGGAACTTAATGGAGTCACTCCTCCTAGGAGGTTTTGGGGGCGTCAGAGTCCCCACCCTCTTGGAGGGCTGGGGGGAATGAGCAGGCCCAGGGCCAGGGAGCAGGTAGTCTATTTTGGGGGGTGTCTGGGGGCGTTTGAAAGTGTTAGGGTCAAAGATAGACTTTCTTTGCTTTGGCTTCTTGTAAACAGAGAGCTTCTCAGGCCCAGCTGTGGAGCTGAGCACGGCCTTCGGCCAGGTCCCGCCGCTGTTGGAGCTCTCGGGCTCAGCCTTATCCAGGGGAGCCTCTGTCGCGCCACAGGAACCAGCCTCAGTCTCAAAGGGCAGCAGGGGCCGCCGGCTACGCATGTCCGCCAGCCCATAGCCACGCTCCCCAGAGGCATCTGAGCGAAAGGAGCTCAGGCTACGCTCAGAGGTGCTGGGACACGTCTCAGGGGAGACTGGGAAGGATCCCCCAGGGAATGGCTTGTGCAAGAAGGAGCTGCTACCTCCTGGGGGCTCCTTCCTGTCCTCCAGTCTGTCTGTGTAGAAGATGTCCGTCTGCGTGGAGTTATTGTGCTGCATCGAGTTCCGTTTATTCTGAGCCTGGACCTCTGGGCCATGGGCTCGGAAACTCAACATCTTATCAGAGTCCTTGATGTTTTCAAAGATGTTCTGGCCACTCCATGAGGAGCTCTGAGGGAACACCTACGTAGGAATTGCAGAGGAGTGTGAAAGAGAAGAAGAGACCACAGAACCTGGCACTGCCCCTGAAAATGCCCCTGCAGGTAGAGCAATGGTCAGGAATGGGCCACACCCGCACAAAAGGCAGACATACACACAGGAACACACACGCAGACATGCACACGTACCTCTCCCTAGCAGGGGAGGCTTTCTCATGGCCCTGGTCACTGTGAACCCACAGGACAGCCACAAAGTGCTCTTGACTTTGAGCACTTTCTGGTATCGCCTGTGTAATGTCCTGCACACTCTTTTAAATTATTAAATAAAAAAAGATTCATTATTAAAAATGCATATCTTGTAGTACAGTCACACAGTGGAGTATTATTCAGCAGTAAAAAGAAATGAGCTATCAAGCCATGAAAAGACAGGTAGGAAACTTACACGCATAGTACTAAGTGACAGAAGGTGATCTGAAAAGGCTACATATTGTATTATTCCGACTATAACACAGTCTAGAAAAGACAAAACTATGGAACCAGTACAAAGATCAATGGTCTCCAGGGATGGGGGCGAGAGAAAGAGGAATGAATGGGTAAAGCACAGAGGATTTTTATTACAGGGAGACCATTCCGTGTGATGCTGTAATGGCAGATACGTGTTGCTGCACATAAGTCCAAACCCACAAAATGTACACCACAAAGAGTAAATCGTCATGTAAATCATGGACTTCAGTTAGTACTGACATATTAACATTGAGACAAACGAACCCCACCAATCCAAGACACATTAATAATAGGGGAAGCAAAGGGGGGTGTATGAGAATTCTCTATATTAGTTCAACTTTTCTGTATATCTAAAACGGCTTCTAAAAAGTATATTAATTTTAAAATAATTATTGTTAAAAATTTTCACTTGGTAAAGTGGATAGACTTATTTTTCCCAACCCTCTATTAATCTTTTCAATTCTGTAGGAAAGTTTATAGAAAAGTACAACAAACAGGCATAAACCCACCATTCAGAATCGACAGTATTTTTAAAAATTGTCTGTATCTGTCAATATTGCAGAATACTTAAAGTTAAGTTACAAATATGACATTTCAGCTCTAACAATTTTATCATGTACTTACCCAAAATAAGGCCATTTTCCTCAGTAATCCCAATACTGTCATTAACGCAGAAAATTTAAGTTCCCTAAGATCAACTAATTATTCAATCCAGATTCAAAAGCACACCGCTCTTTCCAAAATGTCCTTCAAAGCTGGCGGGGGCAGGGGAGTTGATTTTCTGGTTTTGTTTTTAAACAAGGTTCCGGTCAGGGTTCATGCACGCCCTGCACTTTATAAATCAATACCCCCTTTTCAAGGATCCCAGGGATGCAGAGAAGATCAGGTATGTGGAGCGGAGGCTTTGCTCAGCGCACACACGGCAAGGGCAGGGATGAGACGGGCAGGCCCTTACCTTCAGGAGGGAGAGGGTCAGGGAGTCCTGGCAGCTGCGCAGCAGAGATTCACACTCAGTCAGAGATTTGTTGTCCAGTGCGATGCCATTGATCTAGGGCCAGACAGACAGCCTGTCAGGCCCACTGCCAGGACAGGGCTCCGCACCCTGCCAGCCCACGTGGGACAGTGGGCCTAGCTCTGTAAGGTGTCCAAGACTGAAGCTGGCAAAGGAAAGAAAGCCCCTCCCCAGTGAGGCCTTTCTGAAGCAAATGAAACACACAGCCTTAAAATTACTCTATAGGAAGGTGCCTATCTGACTGGGCCCAGGACACCAAGGGTCCTGGAGCAAGAGCCCAGCTCTGGGGCTTTCTGCTGTGTGTTGTGGGAA
>PVKM010023286.1:0-21267 GCA_004027735.1 Carollia perspicillata | reverse complement strand
AAGCTGAGGCTAATAAGAAGAGTCTCACAAATAATGGGAAGACAAAGAAACAATCCCCAAACTAAAGGGAAGGAGGAAACCTCAGAAAGAAAACTAAATGAAACAGAGGCAACTCAACTATCAGATGTTGAGTTCAAAGCAATGGTCACCAGGAAGCTCCATGAGCTCACAACAAACTACCAGAAACTACAAGGAAGCTATAATGAAATTGCTGCAAACTATATCAATATGAAAAAGGAAATAGAAAATATCAACAAGGGCCAAGAGGAAATGAAGAATACAATATCTGAACTGAAGAACACAGTAGAAGGAATCAAAAGCAGGATAGATGAAGCAGAAGATCAGATCAGTGAGCTGGAGGACAAAACAGAAAAAAACACCCAGAAAGTGCAGGAAAAGCAAAAGAGGCTCAGAAAAAAATGAAGAGGGATTAAGAGAAATACAAGACAATATGAAATGTAATAATATCCATATAATAGGGATACCAGAAGGAGAAGAAGAAAAAGGGATAGAAAACCTATTTGAAAAGTAATGATAGAAAACTTCCCTAATTTCATGAAAAGATGCTCAATATCACTAGCCATCAGAGAAATGCAAATTGAAACCACAATGAGATAACACTTTACACCAGTAAGAATGGCCATCATAAACAAAGCAACAAACAACAAGTGTTGGAGAGGTTGTGGAGAAAAGAGAGCCCTAGTGCACTGTTGGTGGGATTGCAGACTGGTACAACCACTATGGAAAACAGTATGGAATTCTCTCAGAAATCTAAAAATGGATGGGCCTTTTGACCCCACAATTCTACTGCTAGGATTATATCCCAAGAACCCTGAAACACCATTCCAAAAGAACCTAAGCACCCCAATGTTCATAGCAGCACAATTTACAATAGCCAAGTGTTGGAAGCAACCTAGGAAGCAACCATCAGTAAATGAGTGGATCAAAAAACTATGGTACATATACA
Organism: Carollia perspicillata; assembly: GCA_004027735.1. Lineage (NCBI taxonomy): Eukaryota > Metazoa > Chordata > Mammalia > Chiroptera > Phyllostomidae > Carollia > Carollia perspicillata. Next base: position 20,300 of record PVKM010023286.1, on the reverse strand, counting down.
CAATGGAATTCTATGCAGCAGAAAGAAAGAAGGAGCTCCTACCCTTTGTGACAGCATGGATGGAACTGGAAAGCATTATGCTAAGCGAAATAAGCCAGGCAGTAAAAGACAAATACCACATGATCTCACCTTTAACAGGAACCTAAGCAACAAAACAAACAAGCAAGCAAAATATAACCAAAGACACTGAAATAGAAAACAGGATGACAGTAACCAGAGGGGAGAGGGGAGGGAATTTCAGGGGAAAAAGGGAAGGGATTTAGGAACAAGTATAAAGGACACATAGACAAAAACTAAGGGGGGTGGAAAGGGGAGGGAGGTGGGAAGCACTTGGGGGGTGGACTGAGACGGGGTAAAAGACAAAAAACTGTACTTGAATAACAATTAAAATTAAAAAATATGAAACTTTTTATATAAAGTTTTGATACATACTAATGCTACATATTATTTCTGGTTAGACTTAATAGAAAAGGTATCATGAATGAGTATGGTAATGTACCCAATTCAGGATAAAGGTTACTTCTAGGTAAGAAGAAAAAAAATAATAGCAGAGGTTCAACGATGCATGTCATGATTTCTTTTTTGAAAAAATACCTGACACAAGATGATAAAATATAAGAAATTTAAAAAAAGAACTTCAAGTTATCTACAAAGCTGTCTCCTTTGGGCTTGGCTATATCCAGGATGAGCCTCACTGCCGTGTTAAGTCTGGTTTTTTATCAGCACAGGGCCCATGGGTGTGTCAGCTATGGACCAAAGGCATTGCAGGAACTGCCTCCACCTGCCTCTGCTTGCGGTTCTGGGGTTAGTCTTAGTTTAGCTGGTGGTCCATCTGTTTCTCAGAGGGCTTCTGGTGGAATCAAAAGTAGATGACCCCTGTATCTTCTGTGGGAGGTACTATTCAAACTTCAGGGAAGATGGTGGGTGTGCTCCTTAATGTCTGCCCCACATACCTTGAGTCTGCACTTAGCAGGGTGGAGCCACTAGTAGGGGAGTGGGTGGAGCCCTCAGGGCCCAGAGTTTGGGTTTGCCAAAAAGTAGGAGGGCATTCCCAGGCTCTCTTACGAGGTAGAAGTGGCAATCTAGTTCCCGGGAAAGTGTATGAGCTGGCCTAAAGCCAATCTTGAATACCCTCGAGTCTGCCTGTGTTACTGTCTCATAGCAGGGATTAAAATTCAGCTTGGGGGAAGGTAAAAAATAAAGAAAAAAGTAAAAATAAAAAAGATTTTAAAAAGAGGATGCAGGGTGAGTGAGCAAGAATCCAGAGGGTGGGGTGAGTGGAATTAAGTCTACCTTAAGGAATATTTTAAATAAAATGTAAAGTGTTGTAAGTTTTAAAAAGTAAAACAGTTGAACATGTTGAAATTAAGAAATTCTATTTACCAAAAGTTAGGATTTGACAAAATAACAAACTGAAAACTGGAGAAAGTATTTATAATACAACTGAGGAGAGTAATTATAGAAAGTATATAAAATTCTTATAAATAAATAGAAAAATAAACAATTCAATAAAATGGGCAAACTTTTAAAATAAGCAATATTTATAGAACTTAAATAATACATAAATATATGAAGACATGTTCATTCTCCTTAGTAAATGGAAAATTACTGAGTAATACTATAATGATCTACCATGTTAAACCCACCAGACTGACAAAAATTATAATTGATAGTACAAGTGTAGTGAGAATATGGACTGATGAGGACCTTCTTATTCTGCCAGCAGGGGTATAAGTTTGAACAATCCTTTTGAAAAATAATTTGGCATTAACTTTTAAGTATGGACATTCACATTTCGTATGATTCAGCAATTCCACTTCCAGATCTATAACATAGGGAACTCTTCTACATATGTAGCACAAGACACTTACAAGCACACTATATTTACAGCAATATTCCTCTTAATGGCAAAAACCTAAGACAACCCAAACATCTGTGAGCAGGAGAGTTATAAATAAACTATTAAATAATCACAGAAACAGATGTTAGATTACAGTGAAAATAAATAAACTACTGCTTTATGAAACTGTATGAATGAGTTTTAAAAACTTGCTGAGTGATACATCATCAATCTATGTTTTTTGAAGCAAAGAAATGATAAATGCAAATTTCAAGCAGGTGTCACCTATGTTGGAAAGGTACAGCAGTGGGATGGAGACATACCTACTGAGGTAACATTATTGATGGTGCTTTGTTTCCTAACTAGACTGGGGGTTCCTACGTGTCTTTTTGGTTATGCCTTACCACCTGCATTAGTATGTATCAAATGTCACACACTTGAAGTCACTTTGTTCACCAAAGCTGCACACAAGAACAAAACTAAAGTAATCTGAAATAGAATATAATCTATGATATACTCATGACACAGACTGTTATGTTCCTTCTGGATTTGTAGTAAAAATAACTGCCTTTCTGTGTGGTTTCCTGAATGAAATTTCATCCACAAATACCAATAATGCAACTTTAATTTTTTATTGAGGTAATAACACAACTTACTACTACTTTGAATGTTTTCTTATGAGATGTACACCCTGGTAATTAGTACTGTCAAATCAGAAAGCTTAACTCAGGAGAGTGAAAGAGAAGAATGTTCACAATACTGTTAAAATAGAATATGGTTTTTCAAGAGTGCCATAACTAACACTATTTTAAAAAGGCAGAACGAATTAGGGCTTTGAAAATTACATGTTATGGCCTCTGGGATATTGTAATTATTTCCTGTGAAAATAGCTGGAAGCAACTTAACTCTAATTTAACTATAAAAAAAAAAAGAAAATAACAAATTTTGTTTTATTCCAAAGATGTTAACATATTTTCATGAAAAGAAAACTATGAACAATACTTAGATTTAACCATTGTAAGATCAGGCACCATACATGTCTAAGTATTTTTTTAACTTCCTTATTTTTAATACCTAGACTCCCGCAGTCCTTAAGAATAAAGTTCACTCAAAGTCTTACAATTCATTTGTTCTACAAGTGCTTAGCTCAACCTCTACTGATATTATGGTTTGAATTATGTAAGTTCGCTGCTAAAAAATATCTTGGGCTTTTTCCTGAATGTGGCCACTTTCAGCTTCATGATGTCATTCTAAATCACTATCCCTGATTTATAATTTAGCAATTCTTTTCTATCATTTATTAAGAAGCATGATTTATCTGATCTCAGGTTTGAGCACATTTTCTAAACATAAAACCTAAGAAAAATGTAATAATGGATAAGACAATATATTTTACCGCATAAAAATTTAAAAGAGAGAAGACTAAAAGATAATCAACAGTTTTTGATGTTAGCACTTACAAAGTGATATAACAACTCACAGAATGAAAACTGGATGAAACTAGATGAAGACATATTTTGAGGGGAAGTAATTACTTCAGTTTGAGTGAGAAATATTTCTAAGACAAACCAGAAGATGCCACCTGATACTCAAAACTAAACTCCAAGCTGAAGCAAAAACTTTTGGAGGCAAGTAGATAGCTGAAGCTCTAGATGTGGAAGAGTTAGGGAAAAGTTAAAACTGAGAGGAGATCTAAAGAGAACTGTGATGAGCACAGACAGATTTTTTTAATGCTCCATTCAGGCATACAATATTATATTAGTTTCAGATGTGCAATATAGTGATTTGATGTTTATAGTTTTATAGTTTATAGGCTGGTGTCTTAGTCCCACAACACTGATGGTTTGATTTAGTAGGTCCAGCTGAAACACAAAAACTTGTATTTTATCGAGTAGATATTCTCTGGACCATGCCTTAAGAGAGCCTAAATGACCAGGGAAAACTACTCTTTTGTTTCTTTGTGTTTTAATTGTTTGTATGCATATATTGTGTCTCACCTTATTTGTAAAGTAGCTCCATACATTTTTATTACATGAGTGAAGGAGTCATGAGTGAAGATGACACAAAAGAGTTGCAAGTATTTTCATCTGTAAAAGAAAGAACCATGTAAAACAAAATTGTACCTAACTATATACTTAAAAATAGCTAATTTTAGTTCAGCATAACTTCAACTGCAAAAATAATACTATAAAACACATACATTTTATATATAAATATTATTTCTTTGAGTTATGAGAGTATCTTTGAATACACACTTTGCTTTCCTGTGCTTTGCAGATATTCTGCATTTTACAAATTGAGGATCTGTGGTGACTCCGAACTGAGCAAGTCTATTGGCACATTTTTCAACAGCATTTACTTGCTTTATGTCTTTTTGTCATATTTTGATAATTCTCACAATATTTCAACCTTTTTCATTATTATATTTGTTATGGTGATCTGTGATCAGTGATCTTGGATGTTGCTATTGTAATTGTTTTGGGGCACTATGAATGGTGCCCATGTAAGATGGCAATCAGTTGATAAATGCTGTGTGTGCTCCACTGACTGGCCATTTCTTTCTCTTCTCAGGCACTCCTGGTCCCTGAGACACAAGACTATCAAAATCAGGCAAGTTAGTAACCCTGCAGTGTCCTGTATGTGTTCAAACAAAACAGTTGTGCATCTCCCACTTGAAATCAAAAGATGGATATCATAAAGCTTAGTGAGGTAGCTGAGATAGGCCAAAACCTAGGTCCCTTACACCAAATAGTTAGGTTGTGAATGCAAAAAAAAATTCTTGTGTAAAATTAAAAGTGCTCCTCCAGTGACCACATAAAAAATAAGAAAGCAAAACAGCCTTATGGCTGAAAGGGGAGAAGGTTTTAGTGCTCTGGACAGAAGATCTAACCAGCCACACCATTCTCTTAAGCCAAAGCCTAAACCAGAACAAGGCCTTAACTCTCTTCAATTCTAAGAACAGTGAGGAAGCTGTACAAATAAATGTGAAGTTAGCAAAGTTTGGTTTACAAGATATAAAGGAAGGAACTCTCTCTGTAACACAAAAGTGTGATAGGAAAGAGCGAGTACTAATGTACAAGCTACAGCAAGTTATCCCAAAGATCTAGCTGGGGTAATAATTGCAGGTTGCTACATTGAACAACAGATTCTTAGTGTAGATGAAACATCTTTCTGTTGGAAGAAAATTCCATCTATGACTTTCATAGCTAGAGGGGAGAAGTCAATACCTGGCTTCAAAGATTTAAAGGACAGGCCGACTCTTTTGTTAGGGTCTAATGCAGCTAGTAACTTTGAGGTAAAGCCAATGCTCATTTACCATTCTGAAAATTCTGGAACCCTTAAGAATCCTGCTAAATCTACTCTGCTTGTGCTCTATAAATGGGGCAACAACGCCTGGATGACAGCACATTTGTTTGTAACATGGTTTGCTGAGTATTTTTAAGCCCATTGTACCGATCAGGGATAAAAAGGTTTCTTTCAAAATATTACGGTTCATTGACAATACACTTGGTCACCCAAAAATTCTATTGGAGAATCACAGTGAGATTAATGTTGTTTTCATGCCTGAAAATAGGTTTATTCTGAAGCTCATGTATCAAGGAGTAATTTTGAATTTCAAGGTTTATTATTTAAGAAATACATTTCATAAGGGTATAGCTATGATATATAGTGATTTCTCTGAGGATTTGGACAAAGGAAGTTGAAAACTTTCTGGAAAGGATCATCATCTTAGATGCCACTAAGGAAATTCATAATGGTCTGAACCCTTCAGATTGCCATGTGGGCTCCAGCCATGGCCAAGAGCAGCTGGACACCTCAGGACCAGGCACTCTGGCAGCAGTGCCTGCACACCTGGCTGCCAGTACGCAGCCAGGGGGACCTCTGCCACCCAGTGGGTAGAGGTTCTGAGAGGATTAGTGATCTACAAGTGCTTTCTCAAGGGAGCTGATAAAGAACTTTCCTCCCAAAATTGTTACTATACTGTTAAATGTGAGAGAATGTAAAACAGAAAATGGCAAACACACCTCTATATTGGATCATTGGCAACATTCTTATCATCCCTCAAGCCACCCTCTGGCCAGGAATAAAAGGAAGAAACATGCAGTATCACTCTAACTCTGGAAAAGAAGAAGAATTGGGACTTTATCTGAAAATTGTGACTCTATGTAAACAGAAATTACCTGGTAACAGCAAGGGTGCTGAGGCAGGGGTTGTGGCAGAACATAGTACTTATGGGAACAGGTAGATGCTAAAGCTAGATACCAGTAGACTATACACCTAATTAAATTTTGAATATTAAAACTTAGTTTATTCTTACATAGAATGATCTGGACTATAATTAGATTTTCTTCTTGAATTCCTAATCTGCAGCACTTTTAGGCAAGAAAATCCTAGGTCCCATCTATAAGAGCAATGTGCCAATCAAATGACTTCACCAATCACCTAAATTCTGGACCACAGTCACCTTTCATTCTGTTTTTATTTACAAATCAACTCAAAATTGTGAAAAATTCTTTCCATCCACTTTATGATCATTATGGAAATTATTTTAGAGAGCTACATTTTAGTATTTTGTAATGAAGATTTTGTACAATCAAGAAAAAATATTTCTTATACTCTCAAATGCATGTTGTATAGAATAAAAATATTTGTATTAAAATTAGGTAAAATTGAGCACAAATTATAATTTTGTCAATTTTGTTTTACTGTTTCAGTTTTTTATATGAGAGGGACTCCCGAAAATCAGAATTATCCTCCGGAGGGTAGACTCCTTGTACTACAGGCTTCCCCCACAAGGTGAGTGTTCTAGGAATGCTTCTGTATCAGTGTACCAGCTGGTGTTGTTGTGAGAGGCTGTGTCCAACTTCAATGAATTTTTTTGGATGACTCAACACATTTGCCCATTTCATGATGCGTGACTTGCCCAACTAAACTGAGTGCTAAGTAGTTTGTGAGCAAAAATCAGCATAACCCCAGTCACCCTCCTTATTCACCTGACCTTGACATAAGCAACTTTTTTTTGTTTCCCCCGATGAAATAAATTCCTCGCAGGAAAATGTATTGCCATTGTGGAAGTAGTGATGCAAAGAATGGCAGAAGCACTAAAACACATAAAAAATGATGAGTTCAAAAATCCGTTTTGTTTTTTGATGAGATCCCATTTGTTTATTCTGTCCTTTATATCCCTTGCTCTGGGGGACATATCAGTAAACCTAAGCAACTAAACAAACAAGCAAGCAAAATATAACCCAAGACATTGAAATAGAAAATGGGATGACAGTATCCAGAGGGGAGAGGGGAGGGAATTTCAGAGGAAAAGGGAGGGGATTATAGGAACAAGTATAAAGGACACATGGACAAAAACTAAGGGGGGTAGAAATGGGAGGGAGGTGGGGAACACTGGGGGGGCGTGGACTGGGACGGGAGTAAACAACAGAAAACTGTACTTGAATAACAATTAAAATAAAAAAAAGAAAAAAATCTGTTTTGTGCAGTGGAAAAAAATCTTGATAGGTATATTATATCCAATGGAGTACTTTGAAGATGACTGAAGTTTAGACATGTAAGAATAAATATACATTTATAATAAAAAATTCCATTTTCAGGTGACCCCCTCACATTTTAAATGAAATATTATGCAACTTATTATTTCTTTTGATATCTATGAAATGTAACAGAAATTATATGTGTATTATAGTATTACTTTGCAATGATACACAAATGATTTCAATTATTTTAAGAAACTTTAGTTGATAAAGGAACAAAGTATAGGGAATTAGAAGTTGTTTTTATTTAACATGTCAGTGGGTTAATATTTTGTTTCTCAGCTTTTCACCAAAACAATGAATGTCTTGGTTTTTTGTCTTTGGTTTTTAAAAGTTACTGCTTCATAAAATTAGTGTTAGTTCATAATTTTTAGGAAGTTTCTTTCTTTTTGAATTAAATTGCTATAGAAAGAAGAAAAAAGAAGTTTTCAACTAAAATTCTTTGAAACAAGTTCACTTGCTCATTTCCATCTTATCTACTTAATGATTTGGAGCCAGTGTCATTTTTTTTCTATTAGTGTTGCCATCTTGATGTTAAATATTTAACCTCCTGAACTGTGAGAAAGTACATTGCAAGCCACAAAAAAATCATAATTCACAGGAAGAGATCAAGTATCAACATCAACAGGAGTTTGGAAGAAGTTGGTTCTAGACCTCATGAGTTCATGGATGACTGTGAGGGGTCTGAGCCTTCAGGGACCAGATGTGGTGGAAATAACAAGAGTACTAGAATTTATAAGTGGAGCCTTAAGATGTGCAAACTACTGCAATCTTAGAATAACATTTGAGAAAATGAACAGTTGCTGTATGGATGAGCAGAAAAAGTGGTTCCTTGAGATCGAATCTATTCTTGGTGGAGAAGCTATGAAGATTGTTGAAATGACAACAAATTTGGAATATGACAAAAAAGTGACAACAGATTTAGAATATTACATGAACAGTTGATAAAGCAGAGGCAAGGTTTGAGAGGAACTGTTTCCAATGTTTAAAGAAGCCCTAGTGCCAGTAGAATGCTGTCAAATAGCATTGCATGCTACACAGAAATCATTCATGCAAGGGAGAGTCAACCATTAAGGCAAACTTCACTGTTGTCTCATTTTAAGAAATTGCCACAGCCTCCCCAACTTTAGCAACAACCACCCGAATCAGTCAGTGGCCATCAACATTGAAGCAAGATCTTCCACCATCAAAAATTGTTGCAAATTGCTGAAGGTTCAGTAAGTTGATGGTTAGTATTTTTTAGCATTAAAATATTTTAATTAAGGTGTGTACACTTTTTAGACATAATACTGTCACACACTTAATAGGCTACAGCATAGAATGACACAACTTTTATATGCACTTGGAAATGAAAAAAATGTGTGACTCACTTTATTACAATATTTGCCTGATTTTGATGGTCTGGAACTGAACCTCCCATAATGCTGAGGGATGCCTGTATTGTGAAAAATGTGTGCCCAGTTCATGAAGAGCAATTTTGAAAACACAATTCATGAAAGCACAATTATTTATTCAGATGATTTAGAGTAGAATCACATGTCTAAGTTATTAAGTTATCCATTCCTCTAATTTTGGTGGATCTAAACCACTCCTGAATAATCTAGAAGAAAGAGTCTACTCTGAAAGATAATGCCCAACTGCTGTTATTAAAGAGTATACTACTCTATTCTGATTGTTAGCTTGAAATTTGAGATTTGAGTGTATTCATTTTACAGAGACAAATACTTCAGTTAATAAAGTTCATGGTATTAGAAAGAGTTTAATCTTTTCATATTACAAATTTGAGTTTCCTTATTAAAAATATATATTAATGATTATCATTCCTGCACTGTTAATATCAATAATATTAAAGAAATACAATGATGACCTATAACAGACATGAAATTCATAGCCAAGTAATAAGAAGTCATGCTGAGAATAATATATAAATAAAGACTAGAGGAAATATAGCTAGATTTTTCATTTTGTTAACAAAAGTTTCTAAAATCCAGTATATTTTAGGAAGTCTTTGATTGAAACATTCAACATAACGAAGGACACCTTTTCATTTTTTTTTAACCTTGCTCCATAATATGATGAGGACAAGGAGATACTTGGTAAAAATAAGGAGCAGTAAATTCAGAACAAATTGAGGTAAATAATGCCTTATGCGTGTGTATAGTCAACCTGTGAAATTCATTGACCGAGGAGGTCACTGAGTCAAACACAATGGTTGCATTTAAAAAACAGTTGGGTAATTTTATGACCACTAATAGCTTTGGGAGCTATGCTCAGCAAGCAGAGATAATGATAAGGGTAATCAAGGCTCTTATTTCAAGAGGTAAGTTATTAATGGAGATTTTGTCCAATTCCACGCCTCACTTTTGTTCTCTGGACATTTCACATAAACACCCCCTTTTAGGGAGGTGCAGCAGTGAACACAGGTGTTGGCACTCAGCACATTTAGGCTGAAGTTTCTGAAGCCTGCATACTCTTTCACTTTTGTCTGAAGTGTCCGCCCCTGTAAGATAAGAACAGTGAAAACTGGTTTGGAAAATAGTATAATAGAATACATATTTTTAAGGTCCCTTTCCAATGTTCATAACTTCCTTCTTTCTTTTTTCTTCCTTTCTACTTTTTCTTCCACTTTTATGTCTCTTTCCTCCTTTCCCCATCTTTTTTTTTTTTATCTTCCCTTGTATTTATTTATTTGACAAGTCTAACTATGATTATAAGCAATCCCCACCTGGTGAATTCTGATTTTAATAGCCTAATATTTAATAATTATTCATATTTATAACTAAAAGAAAAGTTCTATTCCAAATTCTTTCATAAACTATAGATATATTATTTTAGTAGCTTAGTCATTTCTTAACTTATTGGAGGAGCTTGAAGCAGATTGTACTTTCACTTTCATAATATTGTGACATTTTTCCTCAAAATACTGATATTTTCTTTCTCAAAAATACTGACATGTTTGCTCCAAGAAATGAATAAACAAACATTTAGACCAATGAATATGTAGTCTAGTAATTTATGTCAGATATATGGAACCTAATGAATTTTGTACTGATTTCCTGGAGTTAAAGGAACCACATCATAAAAATACATGCTGGGAACTTAGTTATGTTTTCAAGCAAAGGTAAAGATTTTCCCACATGATTCATAAGAATTCTAACTGTCAGCATGACCATCATTGTGGAGGTCTAGAAAACTTCAGCAAACTGTGGGTGTGCCAAAACTTGCATTCCTTACATTGTTTTTCAGGGAACTTCCTACCTTTGAGAGACATTCATTTGGGAACTTTTACCTTGGTTTATGTTGGTTGAGTAAAGCTAATTTCTGTTCCAAAGGCACCATTTCTGTGGCTGAAATTGAGTTGTCTAGCTTGGTAAGAGTCTAGCTTTGTAAGAGAATGAGAGGAGAAAATGAAAGGTCTTTTTCTTCTCTCTCTGCAACATGCTCACATGCAAATTCTAAATATGAGAAAAATTGTTGTTGCTTGGTAAAACATTAACCACTCCACACATGTATGTATCGAGAACAAGTTCAATATACCTACTATCTACTTTAAAGCTGAAATGTCTAGGAAAAAATACAATACAATAAAATTAATGTCGTATCTAGTATCTTACCTTATATATTCTCAAATATACATTATTATTCATATCTGTCTCTCATTAAGTGAGACTGTATTATTCATAGTGAAAGCCACTTTATCAGGTCCACCTGAAATCCCTGAAATGATTTAACTTCTGCTCTCTTCTGTAGAGAGTCTCCAGAGAGATACCATGAGGAACTATGGTAGAGCTACGAATCAGTTTAGTTGAACCTATGTTTAATGAACGCCTACTCCAGAGATTCAAGTTCTAGTTTTTTGGTAATTAAAAAAAAGGACTTATTTTAAATTTTTTACTATATATTTTATCAGTTTATATGTACGTTATAGCATAACACTTAAAATTGTTTCTCATAAAGCAAAAGTCAGTTTTCTCACTAATGTTGAGTGTAAAATTTAAGGAAAAAATATTCCCTTCAGTGCTATTAGAAATTTTTTCAGTTTTCCTCAGTTTTTCTAAGTAAATGTTTTTAAGAATTGTAGCTAATAAATAAGGTAAAATATGATTTAATAAAGGAGCCCTGGCTGGTGCAGCTCAGTGGATTGAGCATTGACCTGTGAACTGAAAGGTCACTGGTTCAAGTGCCTGAGTTGCAGGCTATCCCCAGATGGGAGCTTGCAAGGGAGCAGGTCAGTGCTTCTCTCATACATCAATATTTTTCTCCTTCTCATTCTCCTTCCCTTCCCCTCTCTCAAATCAACCAATTAACTAACTAATTAATTAATTAATTAATTAAATCTTTAAAAAATGGGTAAGCAAGATCTGTTAACCAGTAGTGAAAAGGAAATGAAAATGAACTAGAATATAGCAGTCTGTATTTAAATCTTGTTATTTATTTTTTATTTTTAAGTATATTTTATTGATTATGCTATTACAGTTTTCCCAGTTTCTCTCCCTTTAACCCCTCTCTGCCCTGCACCTCCCAACCCTCCAGCATCCCCCCACCTTAGTTCATGTCCATGGGTTGTACATATAAATTCTTTGAGTTCTCTGTTTCCTATGCCATTTTTGACCTCTCCCTGTCTATTTTATGCCATTATGCTTCTCCCCACTATTTTCCCCTCACTACCTTTTCCCCACTATTCCTCCCCTCACCATGCCCACTGAAAACCCTCCATGTGATCTCCATTTCTCTGATTCTGTTTCTGTTCTAGTTGTTTGCTTAGCTTTTGTTTTTGTTGTTTGTCTTTTCTTTTAGATTCCTTTGTTGATAGTTGTGAGCTTGTTGTCATTTTACTGTTCATATTTTTTATCTTCTTTTTCTTAGGTAAGTCCCTTTAACATTTTATATAATAATGGCTTAGTGATGATGAACTCCTTTAACTGGACCTTATCTGGGAAGCACTTTATTGGCCCTTGCATTCTAAATGAAAGCTTTGCTGTATAGAGTAATCTCAGGTGTAGGTCCTTGCCTTTCATGACTTGGAATACTTCTTTCCAGTCCCTTCTTGCCTGCAAGGTTTCTTTTGAGAAATTAGCTGCTAGTCTTATGGGCACTCCTTTGTAGATAACTCTTTCCTTTCCTCTTGCTTCTTTTAAGATTCTCTCCTTATCTTTAATCTTGAGTAACTTAATAATAATGTGCCTTGGTGTGTTCCTCTTTGGGTCCAACTTCTTTGGGACTCTCTGGGCTTCCCGGACTTTCTGGAAATCCATTTCCTTCACCATATTGGGGAAGTTCTCCTTCATTATTTGTTCAAATAAGTTTTCAATTTCTTGCTGTTGTTCTCCTTCTGGCTCCCCTATAATTTGGATATTGGAATGTTTCAGGTTGTCTCCGAGGTTTTTAAGTCTCTCTTAACTTTTTTGAATTCTTGTTTCTTCGTTCTGTTCAAGTGGGATGTTTATTTCTTTCTTTTGTTCCAAATCATTGTGTTGAGTCCTGGTTTCCTTCCTGTCACTGTTGGTTCCCTGAATATTTTGCTTTATTTCATTTTGGGCATGTTTCATTTGTTTTTTCATTTTTAGCTCAATCAGTTCTGTGAGCATTTTGATTACCAGGGCTTTAAATTCCCCTTCAGATAGGTTGGCTATCTCCTCATCGCTTAGCTCTCTTTCTGAAGCTTTGCTCTGTTCTTTCATTTGGGCCACACTTCTTTGCTTGGTGAACTGGTCTGGTTGTTCTGGTTGACTGTTTTTTTTTTTAATTCTTCGGTTGTTGGAGTTCCATGTAGTTTGATTTTCTGGCACTTCTGGTTATTTATTGATTTTAGATTGATTGTTATCCTCCTTTTGGTTGTGCGAGGAAGCAAAGGGATTCTATCTCTGCCTCCATCTTGGCTGTAACTCTGTATTTAAATCTTACTCATACTTCTTTGACCTCAGTGCTCTCTAAATCACCTCTAGTTTCTACAAATAAAACTAGAAAATTGGTAAGCAACATTGAAGCAGAACTATTGAGGTCAAGTTCATTCCATAAATGTTAGTGTGCAAATAACTCTTGGAAAAATGTGTTTATTAATTAGTATGAATGTATCAACTAATGGTGGCCTTCATTGTCTTTGTTATATGACTTTGTTGCCTGGATTAAATGATTTGTTGTTAATGGGGCTATAAGTCAAGCATGGTTTATTTTCTAATAGATCTCTATTTGAAAATGTATTCATAATTTTCTCATTTTAATAAAAAGAAAACCACCACCACCACCACTACCAATCCCAACTCCTACTGCCAAGGATAATAACACATGTTCTGAGTATGTCCTATGTTCCAGGTTGCCCTAGACAGCAGTCACATGGAAACTACATATTTAACAAACATGCAGTTGATAATACATAATTAAAATATAAATATACACCAATCTGATCTATCAAAGAGCACCAGGGATGAAGCAAGAAACAACTTTATTTTTATTCTGTCTCAGAGTTAGGTTGGGATACTTTAAAAGCAGAATTTAAGGAGTATTCTGAGATTGGCTAATGTTATTTAGTAGGTAGTCTTACTAATATCTACACATACTCGTATATGTACTTTCTGGGGAATAATTACATTTCTTCCAGCATTTTCAAAATCATGTTTTTTTTTTTTTAAATAAGAAACAAATAGCTCTTTTCATGGTGGGAAGAGAGATATTTAGGAGTATGGGGCAAATCTCGGTGTAGGAGCCAAGCAGAGCCGTGATAGCAGCCTCTGTGTGACAGGCTGCTGAAGGCCCGCACGTGGCTGCGAAGCACACAGACTTTGTCCAGAAACGGCAATGAGGACACAATCACAGTGAGCCCCGTGAATCTACATGTGGCTTACAGTGAATAAACCTGATAAAAGGAGTAGGTCTCAAAGGGACTTTTGTGCAAAGAGTTTGGACTGACTGAAAGAATAACAACTGGAGAGAAAAACTGTAGAAAATTTAAAAATATTACTTAAAATGAAAAAATATAAGGAAAAGGAAATATACTGTATAATCACTTGGTGACAAAAACATAAAAGAAGAATCTATAGCATGAGCATGTGCAGTCAGCATTACTAATATTTAGCAAGTAATATGTGTAAGGCACTGTGCTAAGAGCCTCACACAGATTATCTTACTCATTTCTGTGAAATAGGCACTACTGGTAGTCATATAACGCAAACAATGAGCACAGTGGTAATCTCTCCTGTGCCAAACTCCTTGCAAGGAGATAGCCCCAGAATTGAACCCGGTAGTCCAGGCTTAGAGACAATGTTCATAACTGGCAGGTGTGAACTTCACCACATACATACACAGACACACACAGACACACACAGGAAGAAAAAAACAGAAAAGTATAAATCTGATCAAAAGAGTAAAGTTTATCCAGGGGCCTATGGCTAAGGAACATTTGTCAACTCCTTATCATCACTAATTTATAACCATCCCTTTCCAAAAGAAGTGAAACTGGCTCTCCGAGGGTGCCAGGGTGGACAACAATAAACCCACATAGAATTTAGTTATTGGCAATGCTGTCTGTATAGTACACTTAATGATCTAGTCATTGGCTGTGACTTAGGTAAATAGTTTTTCTTGTGTGTCCAACTTTGGGAAACTTACACTAAAAATTGTTTAAAATGTCCAAGTAGAAAATATTATCATTTGGTCAAGATCTGGCATAGCCCTATCAGTTACCTGTTCTCCAGCCCTCTGCCTCCCTAACTCAGGAGAAGTCAGAGCAGTTGGATTCAGACAGTGAAAGCCATGTAGCACCATTGTTTCAGTCTGGCATTTGAAGTCCACAGATCAGATGAACATTTTCCTGATAAAACCAGTAATTATGAAAGCTTTTATTTCGATGATGGAATTTAGAACCACTAAACAATGGCACACATTTTTTTGAAAGGTTACACAATCCTTATATCATCTTCTTAGGAAAAACAAGCTTTCAAAAACTTAACAATTAGTCAGACCTTTACAAAATAAATGTCTCTAATAAGAAAGAAAAATTATGTTTTTGCTGAATTTCCTGATTCAGATGTATATTAAATTACCTACAAAATGCTATTGCCATTTAAGTGATGATGCATTCCCCATTTTGATTCTATGCAAGCAAAATTTTTAGGGGGATGGTTATTTTTCCTTTTCATCTGATTTCTCTTGTTAATTTTTACATAATAAATAAAAATCTTTGCAAGATTTTTTAGGTATCTTTTCAGAGAGAAAATATCATTTTATGAGCTTCTGACAGGAGCAATAAATGTCCTGCTACCTGATTGTTCATTGGAAAATGACCAGTTTAGTGATACACTTTCTCATTTCCCTCATGAAAATTTTATTGAGAGTTTTGTATATATAGGCCTTGGAGACACAGGGTGAGTAAGACAAACATGTTCTCTTCACTCACTGAGTTCAGATTTTAGCCAGGAAACTATATCTGAAGCAAGTGCGTATGCAGATGATGTTTATTACACGTGTAGAAGATACCATAAAGGACAGCCACATTTTTTAGCAGTGGAGACTGATCTAGACTGATCAGTAGAGTGAGGTGTAGCAAGTTAAACAAGGCTTTTCTAAGAATAAATTTTTAGTGTAAAACCATGGAGGATAAGTACCCAAGTGCAGGAAGGTCAGGCAGCAGTCATGGTCTCATGTGCAAAGGCTAAGAAGGTGGCAGGAGCCCAAGAAGTGAATGGAGAGCAGAAAGGAGGGGAAACATTGCTGGTGGAGAGCCATCCTCACACATGCAGTTGCCAGTAATCCTAAAGTAAACATTAAAAAAAATGATCTTTGATTTAAAGACCCCTGAAAACCCCTGCCAGCAACAGTGATCTTAAAAGCCTAAGCTGTTAGTTAATTGCCTGAAGGAAAAAAAAATGTTTCCTCCTAGCCCCACTTCCATTTTATCATTCATCAATCTAGTGTCGAACTGGGGGAAAAAGGAGACATTTGGGTGCTAACTGTATTGCGGTTTTGTAGGAGTCAACTTACATATAATACTTCAAGAAACCTCAAAAATCATGTACTTTTCACATTGCAGACTTGTAGACATATTTCTTATAGCAAAATAGATTAAAATTAAAGGGCTAAAACCTGAAATGAGGACAAGCTTACTAGCGTGCCAGTTGCTTGCATTTAGAAATAGTACCACTCAGTGCAGAGCAGCTTGAAGGAGTACAGTTCCTTAAATTAGGACGTACCAGTAGACTTTAAGATTTTAGTTTTTTCTTCCATTAAAGAATGTTTACATGATGAAGGTAGAAAATAATCTTACCACAAAACCAGCTGGACCTTCCCTTGCATCCTGAGAGAAAAACAGGCATTTGCGCTGATCCGCTTCGCCAAACAAAATGTGCTGGAGTTCTTATGCAGTCATAGATATCGTTCCAAGTAAATCCAAAGCCTCTTGAAGCTGGGTACTGGGTAAGACAAGGAACGTATAAAAACCGATTTATTTTTTTAAATTTATTGAATACTTATCATATATTGATCACTTCTAGGGGATATGGAAGATAGGTAAGAGGCAGTTTCAATGCCCAGGAAATGTTGGACAAGATGTACATTTTCTACATGTAAAGCATAAGAAACAGCAGGATATAACAGATACCATGTCAAAATGCTATATAAGATCAGAAAAGGGAACACTCAATGGAAATGGAAAATGAGATAAAGAAGTCTCGCTGGAAAAGAGGCATCTGAAACACCTTAAAGAATGAACTGCAACATTAATAATAATGTTAAAACAATACGAAAATCTGTCTATGTCAACTGTCACATGTTAAGTGCTTTAGATACATTTTGTCATTTATTTCACCCAAGAATTCTTTGAAATAGCATTGTTATCCCAATTTTACTGATGAAGAAACCGAGGATCAAAGAAATAAAGCATGTCCTAGCTCATAACCAGTACATGAGAATGCAGGCATGTCTTAGCATGAAGCCTGTTCCATAGTTGATTTTGCCTCTCAGCGGGGAGGATCCAGAAAGAAAGAAAAAAGTAAGAAGCCAAAGCATATTGTGAAATCCCAGGCATCCTATTGTCAAGGCAGGATATGGAAAAGAAAGCAAAATTTGAAAGACCAGGATTTTTTGGGGGGCATCACAGGGCACCTTAACAACTACAAAAACAAGCTAAGGCTACATTTTAGAGGGCCTTGTATGACAAGCAAAGAAATGTGAACTATATTTGATACAACACAGAGAACATTAAAAAACCCCTGATTAGAAGAGTGACGTGATGAATGCAGGATTTACCTGAATTAGCCTAGTTGTGGTAGGAAAGGGGTATTAGAGCAGAAAGAATAGAGAGCGTACTTCAGCAGTCCAGGAGGATGATACCAGAGTCTGAGTTGGGGGTGGCAGCAGAAGGAATAGAAAGAGAAAATATATACAACAGAGAAAAAATAAAAGGAAGAAATGGCAGTGGGAAGCTTTGAAAGGTTTATAATTTGGGAATCTATTATTTTTAATGTTTTGGGAGACATAAAATGTCTCTAAACAAAACCAACAAACTAATGAAATTCCACAGCTTTTCTTCCCATCTGAAGATTTTTAGTTTACAGAGTCGTCCACTTTTAATTTGTTTGTGGGAAATGTCTACTGCTGTGCATCCGGGGCTTGTGCTGGTCTCCCTCATTATTGCTCCAGCCTTTGCGCCTCACATCGTCAGATGGATGGCCTTTTTCAACGTATATCATCACCGTGACAGCACAGGGATGATCTACTACCACAAGCGCTGTAGCCCTGATAATGTGGATGGTAGTAATAACACAGCCCACTCAGGGGAGCACCAGGCAGTGTTTTTTTTTTTTTTTTTTTCTTAAAGGTAAACTGGAAAGGTGGATAGTGAAAATATGAACTAAAAAATTAAATACCGCCTTTTCAAAGATTCAGAATAACTACGGCAGTATTGGCAAGAGGCAATGTGATAAGGCAGAGAGCATGGAGAAATAGAATGCTGTGGATAATACTGATATTTATCCTGGGAATCACAGAGATAGAAATCAATTTTAAGATGAAAAAATTGAATTGGTAATTTTTGACCCACACTGTGATTGAATTATGTGGCTCGTGGATCTTAATTAGAACTGCATGCCCATCAAGTAAAAAACCTTGCATGTGTAGGAAGCAAAAATATCAGTTAAATGCCTCTTCCAAATAAAATACACTCAATCCGACATGGAAAAATTATTTTTTCTGAGAATTTTACTACTGGCAGTGCTTATTTTTCAGACCATCAGAAAATTTCAAGTTCTGATTGATAATTTAAACATATTACTGCTGCATATTACCGCTCCACGTTTAATTCTAGTCAGGAAAATTTATAATGCTATGGGTCTCAATTTTTGTATTTGAACATGGACAAAAGTGAGATTAACATTTTAAAATAAAGGCTGTGCTTTAAAGCAGGCTCCGTACATATCTCCTAAACTGGCTCAGTCTTTCCCTCAGCTAAAAGTGGTGGGTTGCTTTACTTTCAGATTCACAGCTGTGGCTTGTGAAGAGTTTTTGTTTCCTTCCCTTATATACAGATCGATTCCCCCGGGTGCTGGTGCCTTAATCATATAATCATTTGGGTTGGAAGGGACCTACACTGGGCCACTAATCTATCCCCATGAATCACAGCAGGATTGATTTTATTATTACCAAGGCATTCCCGATCAGTGGGTGTGGGGTTTCAGTCTTGAATCTCTCCAATGATGGCGATTCCACTGCCTCCCCTGGCAGCTGGTGCCATTCCCAACTACTCATATTGTTATAAAGTTAGTTCTTATATTTAACCCAAATTTTCCCTTGTGAGTTGGAAGCCTATTACTTCTTGTTCTGTTCTCATTGACTAATGAGAATTGGTCCCTCTCCTCTTTATAACATCCTTTAACGAATCTGCAGACAGTTATGTTTCCCCCCAGTCTTCTCTTCTCCAGACAGAACATGCCCACTTCCCTTAACCTTTCCACATAGGTCTTATTTTCTAAACCCTTTATCATCTTTGTGACTCTCCTCTGAACTCTATTTTACGTCTCTTTTGAAATGTGATGCTACAACCTTAATGCAGCATTTCACTGGAGGCCAAAACAACAGAAGGAATTGCAGAATAGTAGCTTTTTGATGTCTATGGCAATTTATATTAACTACTTTACTGTCATGTGGTAGAACTAGTAGAAATTGACTGTATGTACTAAGTAGACTCTTGCCTAGATATTGCTAAATGCACAAGCTACAATAGTTGTAAATCTATGGATTTTTGCTTGTACGGTTCCTTGAAGAGGTCATTGATAGAAGAAGCATTGTTCCACGGTAGAAGCATCTATGTCAGTCTCTGAAACTGGATTCTTTATAGTGCTCAACTGTCTTGCACTCTCCAGATAAGTAACAAACACAAAACAAAACAAAATGCTCAAAAATTAAAGTCTTAATTGTGCGCTTTTAGCATATTTATTAGTTCTGTCTTTGTCTACACATGATAAAAAAGAAACTATACAAGGAAACAGAAGAAAATCTATATGTATTTTTTAAAGGCATAGCAGTTTTTTTTTCAGTTGGCTATTTGTGTATCACATGTAGACTTTTAAAAATTTACAGCTTAGTACAATGGTCATTTTTCACAAATATCACTGCAAAAAACAATAAGAGAATTCACAGAATCTTAAAATACTAGATCTGGAAGCAGTCTTTTAAAAAATTCATTTATTTATTTTATTTTTTTTTAATTTATTTTAATTGTTGTTCAAGTACAGTTTTCTGTCTTTTACTCCCATCCCAGCCTACCTCCCCAGTGTTTCCCATCTCCCTCCCATTTCCACCTTCCTTAGTTTTTGTCCATGTGTCCTCTATAATTCATTTACTTATTTTAAAAAGAGAAAGAGAAAGTGGGGGAGAGATACCATTGTGTTGTTCCACTTATTTATGCCTTCATTGGTTAATCCTTT
>PVKM010023285.1:0-21303 GCA_004027735.1 Carollia perspicillata | reverse complement strand
TCCCTCCCAAATTTTTATCCTCCACACATGGATGTGGGACCAGCCCATTCCCTGTCTCTACCCCTCTTACCAGTCTGGATGAATGTGGTTTCTTTAAATATATCATTGTCAGACTGCCATTCAACCTGATTTCTGATGGTCCTGAGTGATGATTATTCTATATTTTAGATGTAATTTTGATGTGATTATGTGAGGAGGTGAGCCATATTTACCTACGCCTCCATCTTGACTGGAAGTCTGCATGAAATTTATATAGGAAGTATAGTTCCCTATCAAGACATATCTTAGCCAAAGATAAATGTAAGTAAATTTAAATATATTCCAAGTATCATCTAGTCTGCTTTTTACTATGTCAATGATGAGACAAAAAAAAAAACAATACAAAAAATAAAAATAAAAAGACTGTACCTTGAGCATAGAAAGGCATAACAGTGAAAATCGAAACATACCACCCTGTTAAATCTCCAAATGAAAGTATCACAGACTTCTGAGAAGATATGAATGCCATGGGGTACTAAAAATATCATATGTAATAAGAAAGAAAATGAGGTTGTTCATAAAGAAAACCCCACACAGCAATCTAACTCACATTCTACTCAAGGGAACTTTATTCTTTCACAGCTCCTTGTCTGAATGGTCAAAAGTACAAATCCAGTAAATGCATGTTGATGGGTTTGATCTGGAAAAAACAATATTCTATCATTACAACCCTTGGCTATAGCCCAGAAAATATATGGCCAAACCAGAAAATTCTCCAACCATTACAACAAAAACTACACAACATAGACAAGGATTTTTTTAAAGTTCCTCTGCTAGTGCTCATTTGTAACACATCCCTAAAGAAAGAAATTGCTTTAAATTTATGAGATGAAACTAAAACAAAAATTCTGGAGAGGTTATAAATTAGACAATTACCCACTTTGATCTAGAACTCTACCTTGGATGAATAAAGCTGCCTGTGAATGTTACCTTAATATGGAAAAATCATCTGTGCAGATATGATTAAGTTAAAGTTCTTGAGAGGGAAAGATGATGCTGGATTACACAAGTGCGCCCTAAATGCCAACATGAGTGACCTTATAGAGACAGGCAAGGGTAGATTTAACACAGAATGGGAAAAAAGTGATGAGACTGCAGACACAGACAATGCAGTGATGTGGCTGCAAACCAAGGAACTCCTGAGTCACCAGAAGCTAGAAGAGGCAAGGAAGGATACCTCCCCTAAAGCCTCCTAA
Organism: Carollia perspicillata; assembly: GCA_004027735.1. Classification (NCBI taxonomy): domain Eukaryota; kingdom Metazoa; phylum Chordata; class Mammalia; order Chiroptera; family Phyllostomidae; genus Carollia; species Carollia perspicillata. The sequence goes on along the minus strand of PVKM010023285.1, from coordinate 20,068 downwards.
GAGAAATTGATTTCCAACATCTTGATTTTAGGCCCAATGATACTGACTTTGGACTTCTGGCCTCTAGAATTGGAAGAGAATAAATTTCTCCTGTTTTAAAATACCAAGTTTGTGGTAACTTATTATAGCAGCCACAAGCTAATACAGACACCTTGGGTACAGTAGGGTATGGTGAAAGTTCTCATCACTCAGTCTGCAATTCAGCAGTTCTACCCGATGAGCTCAGAGCCTTGGGCATGTACCTTCATAAAAGAGGCAGAGCTTTAACTGCTTTAACTGAAAACAGCTGAACACGGGCATTCACCTGGGTACCCTAACACCAAAGGAAATTCAACTTTCTGTGGAATCAGAACAGCCTAGCCCCACTCGATAACAGAGTTAGGTGATGGGTAAGAGGCATTTCAATGCATTTACTGCTTCCAGTTGCAACTGCAGCCATTCTGGTAGCACAACAGTTTGTATGACTCACCAGAAGGGAGAAATCAGAGGCTGAGTATGAAGTAATGGGAAGGCTTCATGAGAAGGTGCTCTTCTCTCAGGCCCAGGATTCATAGGCAATGTGACTTTGGGCAAATTTCTAACCTACTTCACAACAGTGTCATGGGGCAGCTTTGCAATTAATTTGTAAATGCCCTTTGGCCCACAGAAAATCCATTCATCCTGTGAGATTTGTATCTCCCAGAGCTACTGATTTGCATAGCATGAAGCTCTGCCAATGAAACAAGCATCTGCCTGCAGTAAGTACACACACAGAGTTCTCCCATAAACACAGATCCCCTGCAAGGTCCAAAGAGAAATCAAAGGAAGAGGGAGACAATTACATTGGTTTTGGTCCCATTGACTAAACCCTATTTGATATATTCTGATTCCATTTAGCAAACAGGTATATTGCTAAGCATTTATTTCCTTGGACACTGTGAAGCTGTGGCAAATTGTGTTCAAAAGCTTTTGGATCCTGAGGAAAAGGGCACTGTATAAACCTAGGGAACTATTATGAGCAAGAGACAGAGCCTTTTTCTCTCAGTCTTAATAAAGAAGTGAGCACGAGCCCTATCAGAGTTCTAGTTCAGACACCAAATTGACCCCTCTGGGAACTGGGGAAGTCTCAATCTTGCGTTACATGCAGAGGTAATAAAAGAACATACACCAAGGATTAACTAAAGTTCACATACTGCCTTGAAGAGAAAAGTCTTGATTTAAGTGCTGAAAATTGATATTAGTGGGAAGAGAAACACTGGAAGATGACAAAAGGAATGGAAAGTTACTGAAAGTTAAAATATAAATTAAAGCAGATTTAAGAGAAAAATGAGAGATGGGATGCAACAGGGTAGAAAGTAGGAAAGGTTGCCAAAAAAAAATTTTCTCCATCTGTGTTGTCTCAGGCATGCTCCTCCAGCCCTAAAGGGAGGCATATCCTTTAGGCAACAAAAGACTAGGAATTTCAAGCAGAGAGTAGAGAGAAAACAGCAGTAAAATACCAGGGAATGACGAGAGGAAAAGAGGACAAAGAACAGAAGTGAAGAGAGGAGGCATCAAGTAATAAAACAATAGGAATGAAATTCCTAGAATCTCTCTCTAACAGGAGCTAGGAAAAGAGCCATTTAGTCCACAATTTATTTTAAAGGCAAGAATTGTTACCTTAATTTTATGAAATCAGAGCTAGCCTATGCTATCAGCTTCCTGCTACAAAAATCAAATGTAGATATGGTCTAGCTTCTTGTCATATGGCAAAAAGAAATATTTCACTCACACTTTCAGGGTCCTAATATAAAATACACTGACCACCAAAACTGTATCTGCACACACAAAGAACAATTTGGCAGAATTTATTTAAAAAGCTGAATACAATTAAATTGCTTTCCAGACTCTTGTAATCAAGCAAATGGTTAGTTTTTTGTTGTTGTGGTTGCTTTCATCTGTTTGTTTTTTAACCTAAATTACCTAGGCTTTGCAAAGATGGAGCTGACAATAGATAAACATTTTTAAATTTATCTAAATTGTTAGAGGCAAAAGTTATTTTGGCTTTACACATAGACAATTTCAAAAGCCATCTCATGGTTTTGTAAAAACCTTGGCCCAGATCCAGCGCATAATAGTTGTGTCTCCTTGTGATATGAAATGTAATAGGGAGTGGAGAGAAAAGGTGACACAGTTGGATTGCTCTAATTTCCCCAGCTCCCATATGAGCAAATGTCAGGTTGCATGTCCACTCTGCAGTGCTCTGTTTCTCCAGAACTACTTGGTTCTTTTAGCCCCTAAATGTATGATTAAACCCCATTGCTTGTGCAGCATTCTAAGATATGAACATCCCATCTTTCCAGTAGCATCACTTATTTATTGAACACAAGTATTTGATAGAATCCACTTAAGAAATAGAAAGCAGACCAGGATCTGTTAATTAGGTATTACAAAACTGGAAACTAGGAGGTATCACAGAGGTAGCAACAGGAGGAAGCAACTACATCCCCTAGACCTGGAAAACAAGGTGAGATGCTGGGAAAACTAACTTAGAGCTGCATGGTCCAACATGGCTTTTGAGCATTTGAAATGTCACTAGTCTGAACTGAGATATACATAAATTATGAAATGCACGCCAGATTTCCAAAAATAATTATGAAAAAATAAAGGTAAAATAAACCATTAATAATTTTTGTGTTGATTACATGTTAAAATAATATTTTGGATACATTGGGCTAACACATATTTATTTCACCTATTTCTTTTTTATTTTTTAATATGACTACTAGAAAACTTAAATTTTTCTGAATTGTGTGTTCTTTCTACTGGGCAGTGCTGGCTTATAGGCTTGGAAGAAGGCCCCCTGGAGCTGGGGCTCAGCCTTTCAAGAAGCATGCTGCAGGATGGTGCTGATGTATCTGAGAGAGAAGGATGAATCTGGCTCTTGCAGTGCAAATATCAGCAAATTGGAGCCAATTGCCAGTGAATCAACTGTCCCTGCCAAGGTGAAGAAACACTGCTGCAGTGATGCCAACAAGAGCAACAGCAAAACAGAAGAAGTCATTTTCTTCCCCAACCTTGCAGTTCCTTTTTGTTGCCCCAATTGGCAAAGCCTAAGAGGGATCCAACTCTGAGGGAGAAATGTGATTTACAGGGTCCCAGTCCAGGCTGCACAGAGCAGAATATAGAAAGATGAGTCTGCAGCCATAAGAAGAAATGAAACAATGTCATTTGTGACCATGGGGATGGACCTTGAGGATATCATGCTAGGCAAAATATGACAGAAAAAGTCAACAACCATATTTCACTCACATGTGGGATATAAAACTAAAAGCAACAAATGAACAAACAAGAAAACAAATAAAAACTCCTAGACACAGACAACAATATGGTGGTTACCAGAAGAAAAAGGGAAAAGGGGGAATAGTGAAAGATAAAGGGGGTCAAATACACGGTATTAGAAGGAGGTTTGACTTTGGGTGGTAGACACAGAATACAATATACAGATAGTGTATCATAGAACTGTACACTTGAAGCCTATATAATTTTATTAACCAATGCCACAATAAATGTATAATAAATGTATTATACAATTATACATTTATTACAATAAATGTATTATACAATAAATGTATTTATACAATAAATGTATAAATAAATAAATAAATAAATAAATTTGATGTTGAGAGGCAAATAACTTAATAACCAGCAAAAAAAAAATCATTGGCTACCAGGCGTGATTTTAGATATTAGGACATAACCATGATCAAAGACCCTGTGTTCATACAGCTTTCATTCTAGTGAGACAAGGCAAACAATAAACAGACACATAAGCAAGATGATTTCAGAGAGAGATACGTGCTATGGAATTAAGAAAATAGTCATGGATTAGAAGATGACAAGGAGAGAGGAAGAGGTTAGATGCTGCTTTAGATGATATCAGGAAATGCCTTTCTGAGATGACATTTGAAGTAAGGTCTGAATTAAGGGATCAAGAGGGCAGCGGGGAGAAGGAAGATGAAACATTCCAAGACAAAAGGAATGAAACATGCAAAATCTCTGGAAGAAGAATGATCTGGAATTGTAGCTGCACCTTAATTGTCAGGAGGAAAGATGGTAATGGATGATTGGGACTGGATTATGTAGGGTCTCTGCAAATCATGGTGAGTAATACAGATTTTAACTTAATTGCTATGGGAACCACTGTAGGATTTTACAAAGAGAGTGGTATGATTTGATTTACATTTGTAAAAGGTCATTCTGGCTTCTGTGTAGTAGAATGGACTCTAGAGGGGCAAGCATATGAGGGAGACCAGGAAACTATTGCAATACCCAGGTAAAAGATAATGATGCCCGGGACTGTGGTTAAAGCAGTAGAAGTGGTAAGTGACTATATTCAAGATATGGATTGAGGTTGAGCCAACATTACCCATTAAGATTAGGATGATTTATATAACTAATCTGAGTAAATTTTTCAAATAGCTAACACAAATGACAAAATTCTTTTTAAAATATTTTTATTTTTCATGGAATCAATTCAAAATTACACAAAACATTTCTTGATCTTCTTCTACAGAAAATTCCAACTAAATTTACAAACTGTTATTTTTGACTCGGGTTCTGGTTCTCCATTTTTGTTTGTCATCTCACACACTCTCTGTCAAATTCTTGAGTTCCTCAACTCCAATTGCTTTTGCTGCATATGTTAAAGCTCTGCTGTATTGAGGCACATTTTCATTCAAACAAAAGATGATTTTTCAGACAATCTAATCCACACATTGACTATGCCATTTAAGTCGAAGCTGCACCTGCCTGGCTCAGGTCAACATCTGCTGCCCCAGTGAGTCCATAAGCCTTGTGTTTAACCAGGCCCTCATCTAACCCAAATCATCCTTGCTTCTTAGACATTAGCCATATTATCTGCTATAAACAACCAAGGTCAAAATCAACATGATCCATATTTACTAAAGCCAACTAACCAACCAATCATTCAGAAAGTCTTATGTACTTATATTTTGAGTCCCAATGTCTAGTCCTTGTCTATTTTTCAATGTTCCCAGCCAATTCATAAAGATGCTGGAGTTTCAAGGGCCCAATAAATGAACTTCTTTTCTTTTTCTTCCAAAACTCTGAATGAGAGTCTGAACTAAAAATCAAGTTATCATTTACTAATGGGTTTAAATTAGAAACTGTGGCTTGGATTTAAGGCCCAATGACATTTTTAATATGTCTTTCTGAACTGAACTAAACCCACCAAACTACAAATCCACCACCAGTGGAATGGTGAAGATGGAAATCAAATTAAGAAGGGGTGAAAAGCAGACACAAAATGAAGAAGTAAAGATAGAAAAAAAGACTTGATAAATCACAAAGTTGAGCAATGAAGAAGAATGGAAAAATGGAGTAATAGCAGATAAGGATGTCAGATCAATGGAAGACTCTATGAAGTGGGACCCTTCCCCCCAAAAAACCCAGAATTTCTTTATAAAAATTGTGTATTTATTCTCATGTGTTTATACCTCAGTCACCTTCAAAGTGCTCTCCATTTCATGAAGTACACCTACTGAGACTTTTTCCCACTGCTCAAAACAGTTTTTGAACTCATTGACTTTGATGCCTTTTAGTTATTCTGCCATGTTTTGCTTCACCTCTTCCACACCTGCCAAACAGTTCCCTTTGAGGACTTTTTTCATCAGGAAACAAACAAAAAAGAGTCACTCAAGGTAAGATCAGATTAATGAGGAGGGTTGGGCACCAGGGTCATGCCATATTTGGAAAAAAAACTGCTGAACACTCAGTGTAGTGTGAGCAGGTACATTCGCAAATCACCCATCATGAAATGCGAAAATGTGCTTCAAAGAGCCTTCAAAAAAGATTCACTGAAGCCAAACACAGCCTCTCACAACAATGCCAGCTCGTATGGTCATACAGATGGGTTCCTACAACACTCACCTAGCAGGGGAAGCCTGTATGTATGGTACCTTCCCTCCAGAAGATAATTCTGCTTCATGGTGTGTAGGGGGTCCTTCCTCATATTTTAAGACAGAAAGTAGTGGCACAAGTTTATGTGTGCATTAGAATAATCAAGAAGAGAGAGAAAAAATGAGGATGTCAGAAAATGAATGTGTGTTGGTAAAGGTGATTAAGAGTCAGTGGATGGTGTTCAGAGCACCAGTAGAGAGCCTGACCTCCACAGTAACAGCTGGGAGCATAGCAGAGATGGGGGCCAATGAGCTTCAGTTTTTAGATTTAGTTATGGGCAGATGGAGTTTTCATTCTCTGTTTTCTATTTTCTGAATGAAAAATGAAATGAGGCATTCAGCTAAGAATGAGAGAGTGGGAGGTGTGAAAAGAGAGAATGTTTGAAGTTAAAATCTTGCTGGGAAGCAGAGTTACTGAGAAGAGAATTTCTGAGTGGTGCTGAAGGTCCAGCTGAGGAGTGTGGTAGTTTAAAGCCCAGCCATGTAACTTGCTCCAGCAATATTCAGATGATCGGGGATAAGCAGGGAGAAGCTGGGTATGTGATATCAAGTAAATATGGATTGTCGCAGGGTACAGATGGAGGAGAAACAGAGAGCCAGAGGAGTCAAAGGCATTCGCAAGAGCATGATTATGTTAATTTATTCAGCAATAATCATCAAAATTCTAATATATGTCAAGAACTAGTCAAAAATACCCAGTTGAGATAGGAAGCTGTAGGTGCAGGCCAGTATCTAGGCATTGTACCAGAATTAGGTGCAGATTTTTTCTTTAACCCATTTTTTTTCCTTTTCCTTTTCATTCTTGGGGAGGCAAATGGTAACATATATTTAGTGCTTACCATGTAGCAGGTAGCATGCTAGGTTCTTCTTTAAAAAATTATCATATTGTCCTTATATCAATGCTATGAGGAAATTGCTATTATTAGCCTCATTCACTGATGAAGAAGAAGAATATAAAGATATCAAACAACTTATGCAGGTAACCACACCACATTCTAAACTACTGGCTATAGGGCCCCTTGCTTCCACAGGGTAAGTTCTTCATCACTTGGGGAAAAAAACCTGAATATTTTCCATTAGAATATTTAATTTTCCTAATTTTAATTTTAACACAAAAGCAACTTATCCTATATTTAGAGATCCTTTTGAAAAAAGTAAAAACTCAAACTGTGTAACAAAACTGAGCATAGTTATTATTCCAAATTATCTAATTTTTTCAAATTAAACAGTCTTGCCTATCCAAGTAATTGTTTAAAATTGCTCTTCTGTGTGATATATGCTGAAGAAAATATTTATGCTCTAATGTTTTCCACTTAAGAGAAACAATGTGAATTTCTAAATTTGGGCCTGGAAAATAAACAGAAGTTTCTCCCCTTAACTCTCCTTCCTTCCTTCCTTATTAATCAAACCAAGATAATTGTTCTGCCCTAGAAAACATCCAATGACTAACAGATACTATTGTTTTTTTCTTCCTATGAGAAACAAGACTTAAAAAGGCAACCCATCCTATTCACCAACAAATCACAAAACTATCAAGGAATGAGACAACTCACACTTTAAAACAAACTGTGTGGGGGTGAAGGTTTTTCACGTTCTTAATGCAAAAGTTTTGACAAGAAAGTGGGCAGTGTTCCCTTACTCCCTTAGTATCTAAAAGCCAAATGGTTTGTAAAGTTGAATCACACAAAATTCTCTTTGACTAGGTATATTTTTCAAGACTACATTTTATTTGAATATAATCAGCTACCACTATCTGTAAAGACAAATGCAGGCTAAACAAAACATAAAAAGTGAACCACACTTCTTGAACAGCAAAACTGAGTGGTTATACATGGCATTTAGCCAGGTTTGGTAACAGCTGTCATTTGTTGAGAATTTACTACATTCTAAATCAAAGGTGCTTAATATTGGTTACACATTAGAATCACTGAAGATACTTTTTTTAATTTTTAATTGATTTTAGACTCAGTTGCAAAAATAGTCCAGAGAGTGCTCCTATATTGCTCCTCTGAGCTTCTTACATTAGCCCCTTACATATAGAGCCATCATCAAAACCAAGAAACTAACATTGGTACAATACTATTAACTGAATTACAGACTCTGTTAGAATCTTACCACTGGTCCCACTCACGTACTTTTCTTTACATCTGAAATTGCATTTAACTGGTATTTCTTCTTAGTCTTGTCTGATCAAGGATGTTTCCTCAGTCTTTCTTTGTCTTTCATAGCCTTTATCCTTTTGGAGAGTACTAAACGGTAATTTTATAGCGTATTCTTCAATTTGGGCTTAATGTTTCCTCATGATCACACTGAAGTAATACGTTTTGCTAAGAACACCATAGAAGTGATGTATTTTTTTCAATGCATTATATCAAGAGGTTCATATTATCAGTGTCTTATTCCTGGTGGTACTGGCTTTTATGACTTGGTTAAAGTCCAATTTTCTGGGTTTCTCCATTGTAAAGTTGTTATTTTTCCCTTAATAATTAATAAATATCTTGATACTTTGAAACAATGCAAATCCCATTTCTCCTCCAACTTTTACTCACTAACTTTAACATCCATCAAGAGGTCTTGTATAAAACAATTGTTACTGTGAGGTTTGGCTGATAATGAATTTCTATGTCTACTTCCTTGAGCATGTATGAATTGGAATTCCACTTGAGTAATTTTTTAAAATATTGATACCTACACCCCACTACAAACAAATGAGATGAAAATTTACTAATCATATTAGCCCTTGTTCATATAATATGACTAATAAATATGTATTATCTACATTGAAATATAAATAAGTTGATGTTTGGAATGCTACAGTAACTTACGTTTTCTTAGCTAGTAAGTAGTGAAGGTAAGACCAACTCTGAGCCATGCCCTTTCCCCTGTCCCATCTTCCCGCCTTTTATGCTCAACTCATTATTCCTGATGTCCAAAGTTGCCCTATTTAAAGCTAATCTTTCCCTGCCCAGGTGGCTCCATTAGTTGCAGCACCATCCCGTACACCAAAATTGTGGGCTTAATCCCTGGTCAGAGCTCATTCCTAAGTTGTGGGTTTGATCCCCAGTCAGAGTACATATGGAAGGCAACTGATTAATTTCTCTCTCTCTCTCTCTCTCTCTCTCTCTCTCTCTCTCATCAATAAACATACCCCCAGGAGAGGATTTACAAAAATTTAAAAAGTAAAACAACTCTTTCTACTAACTGCAATTATCTATAATTATAGCCTAGATTTGTCCAGGGTTAGACTCCTTTTTTTTTATATCTACCTTCCTAAAGAGTAAGAAACAGAGATGTCAACTATTATTTGTCTTCATCTGGGAAATAAATTGTTGCAGAACAATATGTTAGTGAAAGAAAAGGGTATATCATATACACATCAAGTCATTTAGGTATTTAAGCTAATAGACAACCTTTTTAAAGAAATGTAATCCAAATGTTCCCTGAGGGAGTTAAGCTCAAAAAACTTTGAAACATTAAAATGTGTGCATGTACATGGTGGTTAAGAGCTGGGCTTTGAACCAGGTAGACCTGAGGTGGAATCCACCAAAACACTCAATTACCTTGAGTTTTTTCTTTAACTTCTTTATGGTTTAATTGCCTAATTGCAAAAATGCAAATATTAATACCAATTACACAAAATTCTTATGAGGTTTCAATGAGCCCTCAGCACAGGGGTGCGGGCAATCAATAACTATGAGCTCTAGAAACAAAACAAAAATAAAACAAAACAAAACAAAACAAAAACAACAACAACAAAAGAAAAACCCTGTAATTAAACTGCCCACCACCTGACAAGAGATGAGTGTTTTTAAGGGAATTTGGGGGAAGGAAAAGAGAGAGAGAATTTTGGAGGGTGTTGTGGGCACATACAGGGTTTTGGAACTGCCAAAGGGGTGCATAAGGACTCACAGTGAAAGAGATGAAGGAAATGAAGTGTGAACTATCATCTTGATTGGTTTCTCTTGTGGAGGCAACCATCAAGCACAGAACTAGATCAAAGGATGGGCCAGCCAAAGAGTTGTTTCAGATGTCAATCTGTAATGGCAGGCAGATAAAATATAAGCAGAAAAATTTCCCCTTTCAGAAGGATATTATACACGTTATTGTGATAGAAAATTTTGTCTCTTTCAAAATAGACAAAATTTCATTTCGTATTCCAGTGCCTAGAACCCTGCCTAGATATAAGAACTGTTCAATAGCATTTTTAGATTACTGGGTAAATGAATACATATATGGGTTCAAAAAGCCAGATTTAGAAGCTTAGCTACTAAAAAGAGAAGGGTATGTTCCATTATTTACAGATCTTTTCTCTTGTTAATAAGCAGTGCTGACCATTTTTAGATGTACATGAGGAAGCTGAGGACCCACCTACCAGCTGCTTCCCTTGCCTCCTCCTTTGTTAAGGGTCAGCATCTCCTTTAAATACTTATTGAATGAATGAAGAATAATAATTTTTAAAATGATGTCTAGTTATAAACCTGCTCAGGAAATCTAAAATTATGTTTGACTTTGGCTATAAGTCATTTGATCTGGCTATATGCTTGCCCAACTATGAAAATGTAAAATAAGGTGACTATGTTAAAAATAGGGAGTCACTTTTCTTCTTTTCCTGCTTAATAAGAGACCCCTTGGAAGTGTGCCTAGCTAAAAAACTGTATTTCCAAACCACATCTGTAAATAGAAGCAGCCACTGAGATGTAAGATCTCCAGGTAAATAGTGTTGCCCCTGCCCTTCTTATTCCTGCCTGGAATGAAGATATGATGGCTGGAGCTCCAAAAGTCATCTTGTGATTTTAAGGATGGTGCACAGAAAGATATGAGGAGACTAGGTCTCTCATGATTTTCTGGAGCTGACGTACCAGTGTCTATCTCTAGTTTTGATTTATGTGGGAGAAGAATTTCCATCTTGTTTAAGTGACTATAGTGAGGTCAGTAACCAGCACAATTTTAGTGTTATGCCCCATTAGATGAAGCATGGGTATAGTTGAGTCAGTAGAAACTTATTATGTGTACTTTGGAGAGAAAAAAAGGCAATTACAAGCTTTAGTTGACCATTTTAGTAATTATTGACAGGACAGAAGAAAATACAGTGTATAAATTTTTAAAATACTGTGAACACACTGTTAGCTACTATGGAGTTAAATAACTGAGCTGTACTATAACAACAGTTTTTGTCAATAATTGACACATTTCAATATTAAAAAGAAACATAAATCACCTGGTCCAACTGTCCATGTGATGCTCAGCCCTTCTCTAGGTATTTAGGTAAGAAGTCACCCAGCTTATGCTTGGCTGCATCAAGTGATGAATAGCTCTCCTCTTCCCATGGCAGCCCATTTTTATCTTCGGACACTTCTGAAAGTTAGAATGTTGTTTCTAACATTGAGCTGAAAAATCTGTTTTTCTCTAGTTTCCATCTACTCTATTCTAGTTGTCATGTTTAGAGCTATATTCAATACATACCATCCCTGTTCTAAATGGTAAGCTTTCCATTATCACACTTCTCTGGAGACACCTGCTCTTCCAGATTTTCATGCCACAAAATTATGCTGACCATGTTAAAATCGACTTCCCCAGAATTCATGATATATGTACCTACTCTTTCCTTTCCTTGCTAACATATGCCTTGGAGGATATGGCCATGTCCTCCCTGGTTATAAAACAACTCTTATTTTGCCAAAAAATGTTCTCTCTGTTACTCAAATACAGATACAAAGCAATCACTATTCCCAGATGTGTTCAATATCTCTGGGGGATACATTTTGAAACAAAGCCAGTAAAGAACTTGTCACATGTTATGCTATTAGCTGAATGAGAATTCCATTATATATCCCTCAAGTTCTGAAATCCCTTCTCACTACATATTATACCTATGCAGCCTGTATGGCCTAAATCAGAAATAAATCATTTATTTCTTACAATTAGGCAAAATAACATTTAGTACATCCTTACAATAATATTACACCTGTCCTTTCACCTTTCATTCATATATCAGTGATCTCCAGTAAATTTCTATTCTTAAGATTTTGGATTTCTGCATAGGCATAAATGATATCAAGACAGAATACTATTGTAAATTTCTCCACTGAATAAAGCCTATTTCTACTCAATTGGATCTATTCTCCCATTACCATATTTCAAACAAAGCCTGCTCACCAAACTTTGATGATACCAATGAGATATTTACTGTCTTCATGCCATCTAATTCACTTGACTGTCCACTAAAATCAGATATACGGAGCCCACAGGATGTAATAGTAACCAAAACAAATGTAAACTAAACTAACTTTTAGAATTAAGAAATGAAATTAAAATTTATCCAAGTAGCAAAGATGTTGTAAATTTAATCTGAAACTAATTCCTAGGCTTGATACCTAAGGGCAGACCTTCCATCAGGAACTTCTGGCACTTTTCTCTGCTTCTCCAACTGGCGTTATGTCAAAGAGGCAAAATGAAAATGGTCAGAAACTGCAGTTATCTTATACCAGGAGAGCAGAAGTCATTTTTCAAGCTAGATTCTTTTAAGAATATAAAGCCAGGTTTACAGTTTAGGAGAAACATAGTTTCTCATTCACCATCTGTCTTCTGGCCAACCTATTCTATTACCAATATCAGGAAGGTACAGAAATAAAAAAAAAAAAAGTTTAAACTTCAAATTCCTCAAACCAGGCTGTCAGGGAAGGGAGAGGTCAGATGCTAACATGGTGGGGAAAAAAGGGGGGTTGCTGATGATGTCCACAGTGGTGACATCAGCCTAGCACCTGTGAATGGGGATGGGGTCAGTGGTGAAAGTGGAGTTGTGTGCAGTTAGAGCTGTTGATGTTAGAGAGGGATGTACCTGGAGAGGTTTGGGGAAGTAGCAGCAGGGCAAAGCTTGAAACTGTCATACAGCTTCTGCAAGCTCTGGGACTTGTGTTATCTTCTGCTAAATGCTATAAGATACCGTTTTTTAATTATATTCATCTTGAACAAGTCTTTCTTCCGGTTCCAGAAATGGTTTGCCCCAGGCAACAGAGAAAAAGATGAGGGTTGTCTGGAGGTGTACTCCTGTCCTTCACTGCCTTTCACTTCACTTTGCATCTATTTCCTTCTCATTAAAAAAAGAACAGACAAATGAATAAGACATATTAGAATAAGTTAGTGAGATACCATTTGGAATTCTCATTCATATGGCTTATAAAAACAACTACTTAAATTACACAACTATTTTATGGAAGACAACTTACTTTTAGTATTGCATTTATGGACTGCTGTTGGCATTTTATATACAAAAGTAAAAGTAGGTTTCTTCTGCTTTCAAACACCTCCAAACTAAGAGAAATTATAAGACATACATAAGTGTGTACTGTGGCAGGTGCCTTGAGAGAGATATAAAGAGCCCCAGAGGTTTCAATAAAGAATTAATTCTGAACTCAAGAACACCACAGCAAAATGGCCTCTACAGTTTGAATGTTATGCCCCTCCCTCAAAAATTTATGTGTTGAAATACTAATGACCAAAGTGATGGTATTAGAAAATGGTGGCTCTGGGAGATGCATGGGTCACGAACGTGAAGTCCTTGCAAATGGAATAGTGCTTTAATGTGGAAAAAAACAAGGTCCACAGAGATAGATCCCTAGCCCCTCTATCACATGAGGCCAGAGCAAGAAGACACAAGGCTTTGCACCAGGAAGAGGGCCCTCACCAGAAGATGACCATGTTGGCACCTTGACCTTGGATTTTTCAGCCTCTGAAGCTGTGAGAAATACATTTTTGTTGTCTGTAAGTCATCAGACCTGTGGTATTTGTTATAGCAGCCCTAACAGACTAAGACAATGGCTAGTGGTGAAACAACAGGATTCAAACATGAGCACAGGGAGTGCTGATCTCAAGTTCACGGCCCTGCCTTAGCCACATCATTTCACTGTGCATTAGTCTGTTCGACCATTAAATGAGAAAGGAAAAACAGCATTCTTGCCCAAAGTACTCATATCCTCTGGAGATGGCTCCGAGATGAACACATCAATAGACAGATCCCAAACCAAGCAAAAACATCGCATTGTTCACGGAAAGCTTCACAGCGCTCAAAACAGTTCAGTCACGTCCTTGCTCTCCTCAACCGCCTCCCTCCAAACTTAACGTTCTTTAGGAAGGTCCAGACAGCTGAGACCGCATCATCAAGCCCAAGTAAAACTAGATGTTCACATGTAGCCAGTCTTAAAAGAAGGTTAATTTATGTTAGCAAATTGTCAAATAACCTGGCATACCTAATTATTTTTCTTTACATACATCATATTTCCCCCCCTCACACAGTGTTAAATAAATAAATAAAAGGAGAAAATGTCTCCAGGATGATGTGAGAGGTGATCTTTCAAGGCTACATTTTGGCTAAATAAAAGCAAAAACAGAAACATTGCCATTTTGAAGGACTTGTTTTTTTCTCTTTGAAGACACTGCAAAGCAATAACAATCATGTAAATTCAAGGGCAAATGCTTCATTTTTTTAAAACTTGAATCAGTATGTTGATCTTTTCACCCACCATGTTTTTAATGCACAGGAAGATAAAATTTGTTACGTTCATGAAAATATTACTTTAGCCCAAGTGAGAGGTGTTAATAGAGTATAGGCACAGAAAATGTATAAAACAAACCAAAATGGAGAGAAAGTGAGGAAGTTACTGTTGTAGTATATAAATTGCATTGTTAAAATGATGATTGATATTATAGCTTCTATTTCATAAACTCCCTTTATATAAGCCTATTGTCAAAACTGATAAGAAAATATTTCCTCAAGATATACCTGCCCATATATTATTCCTATAAAATTTTAGACATGGAAGGATTATCTGAAAGAATAACATGTCTAAAAATGAGAGGTAGAAAAAGGAATTTAAAGGAAGAAAATTACACCAAAATATATCACCTTAAAATTTTTTTTTTGATCCACTTATTTGCTGCTGGGCATTTAGGCTCTTTCCAGCACTTGGCTACTGTAAATAACACTGCTATGAACATTGGGGTGCACAGATTCCTTTTATTTGGTGTTTCAGAATTCTTAAAATATAATCCCAGCAGTGGAATTGCCAGGTGAAAATGCAGCCTCATTTTTAGTTTTTTGAGGAAAGTCCATACTGTTTTCCACAGTGGCTGCAACAGTCTGCATTCCCACCAACAGTATGCTAGGGTTCCCTTTTCTCCCCAGCCTCCCCAGCACTTGTTATTTGTTGATTTGTTTATGATGGCCATTCTGAATGGTGTGAAGTGGTATCTGATTTATGCACCCCTATCTTCATAGCAGTGCTATAATAGGCAAGTGCTAGAAATAGCCTAAGTGTCCATCAGTGAATGAGTGGATTAAAAAATGGTGATACATATACACAATGGAATACTACAAAGTAGAAAGAAAGAAGGAATTCCTGCCTTTTTGCAACAGCATGTTTGGAACTGGAGACTATTATGCTAAGTGAAATAAGCCAGTCAGTGAAAGACAAATGCCACATGGTTTCACGTATAAGAGGAATTTAATGAACAAAATAAATTAACAAGCAAAATAGAAGAGAGACACAGAAACATGGAACAGACTGATATTTGCCAGAGGGGACGGGGGGGGAGGGGCAGAGGAAATGGTGGAAAGAAAGGAAAGGAATTAGTCAAAGAACATGTATGAATGACCCATGGACATGGACAATGGTGTGGTGATTGACCATGGGAGCAGGCAGCAGGCTGAGTGGAGGGGGGACAAAGGGGAAAACTGAGACAACTATAATAGAACAAATTATTAGAATAATAATAAAGAAAGAAAAATATTTTCATGTGGTGCTTCAGTATAGTCAATGGGGGTATGCAAGCTTATGTTATTTAGAGTTATATAGAACTCCATATTTTTCAAACATCATTCTTGCATGAACTCCTAGCAGTGTTCTTCTGTGGTTACCAAAATATTCCTCTCTCTCTCGTTCCCTCTCTCTCTCTCTCTCTCCCCCTCCCTCTTCCAATAAAGAAATAAGAGAAATTGAGAAAGACATGAGTCCAGCCTCAGCTCAATACTGAATAAAAACAAGTTCTTATACATCTAACAAGAGAATTTTCAAATATTATAAAAGGGATCATGTACCAACTAACTTAAATAAAAAAGAAAGAGAAAAAATGAAAGAAAACTAGTCTCTTGCAGAGCTTAAACAATGTTTATTTGTACTTTTACAGGTTGCAAAGAACAGAGGGGAATTTAGGTTACTTCAAGTAACAACAAAATCACTTCCGGTTTCCAGACCAACATGTAAAGAACTTGGAAGTCATCACTCCCATCCTCACAACAAGAAAAGAGCTGAGCAAACTGAAAATCAACTATTCTTAAATCTGTCATAGAATTGAAGTTACAGAGCAAGCCACCATTCCCAAACCTGGAGAGACCAGGAAACAACAGGGAATGACCACTTATGGGAGAAGAAACTACAGTTAGAGGCAGCATCCGCTAGGAATACTTAAGCGGTAATTGACTAATTGCCGAAGAGTGAGCATGGACTAGCTTGAGAAATAAAAATCATGGAGACCAAACCTTGGGGTTATCTACAAACTTTCATGAGTTCCACCTCCAATAGCCCCCGCCAGATTCTTACTGAGAAATCAGAGAAAAATTTCCTCAAGTTTCTGAAAGGGGAGTGAAAAAGTAACAATTCTGAAATACGGCTGGAACATTTTGTTCTCCTTGACCGATACTTACCTTGAGGAAATCTATTTTCTCAAAGCCTAACTGACTTAGATTTTTTCCAGAGTCTAACAGACCTGAGGGAAGGGAAATACTCAATTCCAGGCCCCTGGAGTCTTTCTTTCTCACCTAAGGGGGAGAGGGGACAAAATTGAGACTTAGATACAATCACGCATCTACAGAATGATTCCTTACTCTCACATGCACATCTTACCACTATATCAATAGGGCTACTGAATAATAACAGGGGGCTACATTTAAAAGGAACTGAAGAGATTAAGAATAGTATGGGATTGGAGAAGCCAAAGAACTTATATGTACGACTCCTGGACATGAACTAACGTGGGGGAATGCTGGTGGGAGGAGAATACAGGGTAGAGGGGAATAAAGGGGAGTAAAAACTGGGACAACTGTATTAGCATAATCAATAAAATATATTTTTGAAAAAGAGATTACAGCATGTCTCAGTCCTCACTTACAAAGGAGCCTTTAGGGAAACCCAAAGGCAGTAGAAAGGACAACATCAAGGACACCACAAGAAATTTTAGCATCTGACATCACAGCTAGAGCACAGAGTAAAAAGAACCTAACACCTACCCAGATAAATATAAAACCTCATACTAAAGGTCTCATTATCTTAGTTCCTTTCACCAAATGCATCATGTTTGGCTTTCAACAAAAAATTATAAAACATGCTAGATGGCAAACAAGAGTTTGAAGAAAAGAAGAGAGCATCAGAACCAGACTCAGATATGGCAGATATTTTGAAATCATCAGGCCAGCCCTCACTGGTGTGGCTCAGTGAGTTGGACATCGTCCTGCAAACCAAAAGGTCACCAGTTCAATTCTTGGTCACATGCCTGGGTTGCAGGCCAGTCCACAATTAGGGGTGCACTACAGGCAACTGATGGATGTTTCTCTCTAATATTGATGTTTCTCTCCCTCTCTTTCTCCCTCCCTTCCCCTTTCTCTAAATAAAAAGAATAAATAAAAATTTTTAAATGATCAGACCTGGAATTTAACTATATGCTAAGACCTTATTGGTAAAGGGGGACAACATGAAAGAATAGATGAGTAATGTACGCAGGGGGTGGAAACTCTAAGACAGAATCAAATGGAAATGCTAGAAATCAAAAACACTGTAGCAGAAATGAAGAATGTTTTTGATAAGCTCATCAATAGATTGAATGCAGCCAAGGAAAGAATCAGTGAGTTTGAAGATATGTTTGTAGAAACTTCTCAAACTGAAAAGCAAAGAGATTTTTTTAACTAAAAAAAAAAAGGAACAGAATACCCCAAAACTGCAGAACAAATACAAAGGTATAACATACACATAATAGGAAAAACAGAAGAAGTAGAGAGGAAGGAGCAGAAGAAGTATTTGAAGTATTATTAATGGCTGAGAATTTTCAAGCTATAAGGATTTGTTGTGAGGGTACAAAGGGAAATTAGGGAGGGTAGGAAACTGTCTTCAACCACCAAGGGAAAAGGTTTTTTGAGGGTTCGAATGCTGTTGTAGCTACTCCACTGGTCACAGAATGTAATCTGGCAGTCACTAGTCTCACAGGTAAATTTTCTGCACCTGAATGGGTTGGTCTGCTTTCTAACTACTTTTCCTCTCTACTTAAAATCCTTAATTTATGTGGCTTCTACCACCTGATGCCTGCTGCTTTCTTTCTGTGTGTCTCTTAGCTTCGTGATCAATTTATTGTCTGTGTCCATCTCTGTAAGTCCCTATCCTACTCAATAAAAGAGAATTTGACTGAGTTAATAACCCTCCAACATCAGCATCCATACTGGACAAAATCCCTTCATCAAACTGCCGACAGGCTGCTGGCCAACCTATACGATGACTGCACAGTATTTGGCTCATGTGCCGATTCCTGTTCCAACCATCTCTGAGCTAAGCAGACAGATCTCGTGATAAAATAAATTAAGAGCAGGATGCTGCTTGCTAGTTCATGTTTGGAAAAGACTATTGGCAAGGTCGTCTCGTAGTACGTTATGAATTTAAATTATCGGGCATTTTAGTAACAGATTGCAAAAAGCAAACTTAATTTCCCAAAGAAAATGGCACATTTGATTCAATATATTCTATTCTCCCTGAATTACACTTATGGTTTATACCATGTTACATTCCCCCACCACCACCACTGATGGAGTGACAAGGAATATGAAAGGCAACTATGCTGCTGATAGTCCCAGGATAAACTCTGAGTGCCATTAGAGCCAGGACCAGGCTGTCCCTGATCCAATGAACTGCCCTAACAGACCAGGGAAGACAGCTACAGAGAGAGTACGAAAATTGATCTGACCTCTTCAAGCGCAGCTATTCACAGCCTTGATGGTCCCATTCCTTGAGTTATTTCACTGTATCACCTGTCCCAAACTATTTTTGAGTTATTATCTACTAAGCGTGCAGCTGAACGAGGCAAAGAGGAAAAGATGTATGTACTAAAACATAGGTGTATGTGTGTGTATGTCATTTTCCCCTCAAGAGCTCAATATGTTTGAGGACATATTTTTCATCTGCTTGGTTTTAATTTAGGCTGTTAGTCTTCTGCAGCAGATAAAATCAATGTAGAAAGAAAGCATAGTATTCTATTAGTGCTACTTTTTACTTGAATTTAAGTTAAATACGGATGTACTTCTTTTTCACTAGTTTTCAAAGAATCATAGTCAACTAACTTCTCTGTGTACATATGACACAGCAGCAAGAGAAAGGCACCAGGCACCAGCGTCATTCTTTTTAGTTCTTGACTCAGTGTGACCTCAAGAGCACCTTTCTCGGGGAGGAAGAGAGTACTTTATCTGCACATAAAGGGCCGGGTGTGAGTAAAGGCTACAAGACAAAAGATAAGAACCCTGGACTTGTTTAACTAACTCTCTCTGGCCCCAGAATCCAAAGAGGTCCCCTTGTGCATCACATCTTTGCTATTATCTTTGTCCTTTGTGCATACTGTTTCTTGGCAAGAAGCAGAATGTTACCTTTGGCTTTCCTCGTAGAGATCTGTGTTTACGGAAGAGATACAAAATGTGCAGCAGCACAGTGTTCCCATTTTACCAATCTTCTCTGGCCCCATATACCCTATGATCTGACTGTTACAAGGCTATAAGCAATGCATTTTACCCTAATCTGTTTTTTTAGAAGAAGCGAATATTTTCAATACCTTTTTTTTCCATAACACCTTTTTCTTACCCCACCCCGAAAAACCTGTCATGGTTGTCACTTTTCAATTTGAAAAAAAATACCAAGGTCATTTATTCATTCATCAGATTGTATTGAGTGCTTTCAGACTCAAGTGGTCTTTATATATTATATGTCTGTGGGAACTTAAAACAGTCAGATGCTTTTTCCATTTTAAGTCACAGAGAGGGTAGGTGATTTATCTAAACTAAGAAATGGAGCCCAGGCCAGGTGGCTCATTTGGTTGGAGCATGGTCC
>PVKM010023284.1:0-21282 GCA_004027735.1 Carollia perspicillata | reverse complement strand
ATTTCACTTAGCATAATACTCTCAAGTTCCATCCATGCTGTCCTGAAGACTAGGAGCTCCTTCTTTCTTTCTGCTGCATGGTATTCCACTGTGTAAATGTACCAAAGTGTTTTGATCCACACATTTACAGATGGGCCCTTAGGTTGCTTCCAGCACTTGGCTATTGTAAATTGTGCTTCTATGATCATTGAGGTGCATACGTATTTTTTATTTGGTGTTTCGGGATCCTTAGGGTATAATCCCAGCAGTGGGATTGCTGGGTCAAAAAGCATTCCATGTTTAGTTTTCTGAAGAAATTCCATACTGTTTTCCACAGTGGCTGTACCAGTCCTCATTCCCACCAACAGTGCACTAGGGTTCCCTTTTCTCCACAACCTGGCCAGCACTTTTTATTTGTTGAATTGTTTATGATGGCCATTCTAACCTGTGTGAAGTGGTATCTCACTATGGTTTTAAAATGCATCTCTCTGATGGCTAGTGATGCTAAGCATCTTTTCATATGTCTCCAGGCCCTCTGTATGCCCTGTCCTCCTTGAAGAAGTGTCTGTTCAAGTCCGTCCATTTTTTAGTTTGGTTGTTTGTCTTCCTGGAGTGGAGTCGTTTGCATTCTTTATATACTTTGGAGATCAAACCTTTGTCCCAGGTATCATTCACAAATATGTTTTCCCGTACATTTGGTTCTCCCTTTGTTTTAATGTTGTTTTCTTTAGCCATGAAGAAGCTTTTCATTTTGATGAGATTCCATTTGTTTATTCTTTCCTTTATGCCCCTTGCTTTAGGGGACATATTGGTAATAATACTGCTGACTGAAATATGTGAGGTTTTCCTGCCTTTGTTCATCTCTAGGACTTTAATGGTATCACAACTTGTATTTAAGTCTTTTATCCACCTTGAATTTCTTTTTGTGTATGGTGTAAGTTGTTGATGGAGTTTCACTTTTTTTTTTTTTTTTTTGCAGATAGCTGTCTAGATGTTCCAACATCGTTTGCTGAAGAGGCTATTTTTATTCCATTATATGCTTTTCCCCCTTTATCAAATATTAATTGACCATAGAGACTTGGATTTATTCCTGGGTTCTCTATTCTGTTCAAATGGTCTGTGCATTCGTTCTTATGCCAGTACCACACTGTTTTGTTTAAACTATTTTTAAAGTATTTTATTTATTTTTTAAGCAAAGTGGAAGGGAAGGAGAAAGATAGGGACAGAAACAGCAATGTGTGGCTGTCTCTCATGAAATCCCTACTGGAGACCTGGACTGCAACCCAGTTATGTGACCTAACTGGAAATCATACTGGCAACCTTTGGTTTGTTGACATCAGCCAGGGAAGAACCATATGTTTTTTATTACAGTGGCCATATAATATAGTTTGATATCAGATATTGTGATCCCTCCTACTTTGCTATTTTTTCTAAATATTGCTGCAGATTTTGGGGGTCATTCATGGATCCATACAAATTTTTGAAATGTTTGTTCTATGTTTGTGAAATATGTCATTAGTATTTTAATAGGGATTGTGTTGAATCTCTAAATTGCTTTTAGGTAGTATGGACATTTTGATTATGTTAATTCTTCCAGTCCATGTACATAGTATATACTTCCATTTATTTGTGTCTTCTTTATTTTTTTTCTTCAATGTTCTGTAGTTTTCTGAGTACAGGTCTTTCACCTCCTTGGTAAAGTTCATTCCTAGGTACTTTATTTTTTTTTGTTGCTACAGTGAATGCAATTTTTCCCTGATTTCTGATTCTGATCTTTCATTGCTGGTATGTAAAAATGACTTTGATTTCTGAATATTGACTTTGTATCTTGCTGTTTTGCCAAATTCACTTATTAGGTCGAGTAGGGGTTTTTTTATGGAATCTATAGGGTTTTCTATATACACTACTATATCATCTGCAAACAGTGACTGTATTACTTCCTCCTTTTCAGTTTTGATGCCTTCTATTTCTCTTTCTTGTCTGATCATTGTGGCTAGGATTTCAAATACTATATTGAATAAAAGTAGTGAAAGTGGACATCCTTGTCTTGTTCCTGATCATAGTGAGAAAGCTTTCTTGTTTTGTCCATTGAGTATGATGTTGGCTATAGGTTTCTCATATATGGCCTTTATTATGCTGAAGAATGCTGCCTCTACTCCCACTTTGCTGACTGTTTCTATCATAAATGAGTGCTGTACCTTATCAAATACTTTTTCTACATCTATTGACAAGATCATGTGATTTTTGTCTTTTGTTTTGATTATGTGATATATTATGTTTATTGATTAGTGAATGTTGTACCATCCTTGCATTCTTTGGATAAATCCTACTTGAGCATGGTGTATGATCTTTTTAATATGTTGCTGGATGTGGTTGGCCAATATTTTGTTGAGGATGTTAATGTCTGTGTTCATTAATAATATTGGCCTGTAGTTATCTTTCTTTGTTGTGTCTTTACTGGTTTTGAAAACAAGGTGATGCTGGCTTTGTAAAAATGTTTGGGAGTCTTCCATCTTCTTGGATTTTTTTGTAGAGTCTGAGAAAGGTAGGTGCTAGCTTTTCTTTAAATGTTTTATAAAATTACTTTGTGAAAACATTCTATCCTGGGCTTTTGTTTGTCAGGAGTTTTTTGATTACTGCTTGATATTGTCAGCTCTTATTGGTCTATTCAGGCTTTCTACTTCTTCTTCATTCAGTTTTGGGATATTATGTTTTTCTAAATTTTTTTTTTGTTTCACCCTTGTTTTCAAATTTCTTGGCATATAGTTGTTCATAGTAATTTCTTACAGTCCTTTGTATCTCTATGGTAGCAGTTGTAATCTCTCCTTTCATTTCTGATTGTTTATTTGGGTCCTCTCTCTTTTTTCCTTGCTGTGTCTGCTTAAAGGCTTGTCAATTTTGTTTACCTTTTCAAAGAACCAGCTCCTGGATTATTGTTCCTTTGAATTGTTCTATTGCTCTCTATGTCATTTAATTCTGCTCTGATCTTGGTTATTTCTTTCCTTCTACTTGTTCTGGGCTCTGTTTGTTGTTGTTCCTCCCATTCTTGTAGATGTAAGGTTATATTATTTATTTGAAATGTTTCTATCTTTTTTTAGGTAGGCCGGTATCACTATGAACTTCTCTCTCAGGACTGCCTTCGCTCTGTCCCATAGGATTTGGAATCTTGTGTGATCATTTCCATTTGTTTCCAAAAACTCTTTGATTTCTTCTTTTATCTCACTCTTAACCCATTCATTGTTTAATAGCATGTAATTCAATTTCTGTGAATGTGAATATTTTTGAGTTTTACCCTTGAGGTTGGTTTCTCATTTCAGGCCCTTGTGGTATGACAAAATGCTTGATATCATTTAAATTTTCTTGAAATTATTGAGGTTTGTTTTGTGTCTGTTATGTGGTCTATCTTTGAAATGTTCCATGTGCATTTGAAAAGAATATGCATTTTGCTTCTTTGGGATGAAAGGTATATATGTATACCTTTGTCTATATGGTCTTATATATGTATGTATGCATGCATGCATACATACTCCCATATAGACATATGCATGCATACATACATACTCCCATATAGACACATGCATGTCTATATGTATATGCATACATGTGTCTACACATGCATATATACATGCATATATGCATATATGTATTTATATATGTATATGCATACATGTCTATATACATATACGTGTGTGTGTGTGTGTGTGTATACACACATATATATCAGTTAAGATCATTTGGTCTAAGACATTGTTCAATGCCATAATATCTTTGTTGATATTTTGTTTGGAATATCTGTCCATTTTGACAGTGGGGTGTTAAAATTCCCTAGTGTATATGTGTTGCTGTCTATATGCTTCTTGAAGTCCTTCAAGATTTTTTATATATATTTGGGTGCTCCTATGTTTGTACATGTGTGCTTACAATGTTTATGTCTTTTTGATGGATTGTTCTATTAGTATTTTGAAGTGCCCTTCTGTGTCTCTTTTTATGGCTTTTGTTTTGAAGTCTATTTTGTTTGATATAAGTATTTTTACAGCCACATTTTTTCCTGCCCCTTTGCATATATATTTTTTCCAATATTTTTACTTTTAGTCTATGTAGGTCTTTTGTTCTGAGGTGGGTCTCTTGTGGGCAGCATATGCATGGATCATGTTTTCTTATCCATTCAGCTTTTCTATGTCTTTTGATTGGAGCACTTAATCCATTAACATTTAAGGTTCTTATTGATAGGTGCTTATTTATTGTCATTTTACCCTCTTTGTACCTGTATTCCTCTCTCTCTCACCCTTTTTTCCTCTTCTGATAGCAATTCCTTTAGCATATCTTGCAGTGCTGACTTGGTGGAGGTACATTCTTTCAGCCTTATCTTGTCTGGAGAACTCATTATTTTGCCTTTTATTTTAATGGAGAGCTTTGCTGGGTAGAGTAGTCTTGGTGGCAGGCCTTTGCTTTTCATTACCTAATATTTTTGTCATTCTCGCCTAGTCTATAGTGTCTGCTGAGAAATCAGCTATTAGCATTATCAAGCTCCCTTCTATGTTACTTCTTATTTCTCCCTTTCTGCTTTTAAAATTCTATCTTTGTCTCTAAACCAGTCATTTTAATTATGACATGTCTTGGAGTAGGTTTCTTTGGGTTCATCTTGATTGGGACCCTCTGTGCTTCCTAGACTGGAGTGGCTTTCCCCCCTCCAGGTTTGGGAAGTTTTCTCTCACTATTTTTTCAAACAGGGTTTCTATCCCGTGCTCTTTTCCTTGTCCTTCTGGTATTCCTATTAGTCGAATGTTGTTGTGCTTCATGTTATCTTCAGTTCCCTTATCTGCCATCATATTGTTTGTCTTTTTTTTTCATGCAGCTGCTCTATTTGTATCTTTCTTTATACCTTGTCTTCCAGTCAGTAATATGGTCCTCTCCCTCATCCTGCTTGCAATTACTTTTAGTGTTTTTTTTTTAACTTTAGGAATTGTATTCTTCATTTCTTCCTGGTTCTTGTTTTTAGTTTCTATTTTCTTTTTCATACTCTTGTAGTTGTCATTCAATTCCTCGTAGTTGTATGTGAGTTCCTTGAGTATCCTTATAACCATTCTTTTGAATTCTATATCTCATAGTTTGCTTGCCTCCATTTCATTTAGCTCTTTTAGTGGGGACTCTTCCTTTCCCCTTGATTTCAAGCACTTTTTTTTGTCTCATTGTTTTAGGAGACTCTTTTTTGGTTTGTTTCTGCAATTCCTGGTGCTCTGCTTTGCTAGCTGTTTTTATAGGGTGAACTTCTATAGTGGGAGTTCTATGGGATTCAGTGATATGGTCTCTTGGATCTCCTTTTCTGGATGCTCTAGGGTTAACCTTTCTTCCATTTTTGTAGGTTTTCTAGTTGTACTCGGGTTTTACCTGTTGGTGGTTCTTTTGTTAGTGGGTTATCTCCTCCAGAGGGTTTACTGGTGTTCACAATTCCCACCCTCTCTTGTATGTGATCATGTGGCAGGGTGAAGATGAAATAGAGTAGGACAGAAGGTGAGTCTTCTATTGGATTTAAAGTATGAACAAGTAGATAACAGAAAGGAGATCCTTGGAGAAGTATAGTGATAACTGATATTTCACCCAGTTAGCCACTTTTTATAAAAGGTGAAAAAGAGATAAGACTCTTATTAAATGGGAGAAAGAATGTGAGCTGAATCCAGAAAGTAGAGTGCTTGTACGCATTTAGATGGTGAGATACAGTGACAGTAAGGGATAGAAACTAGGCATAGTGTGTGAGAGAATAAAGCTCAGTAATAAGATGGTGAAATGGGCCAAGACCAGGGAGGGGTGCTGTGTAGGATTTATAATAATATGGAACAACAATTATTTAGAATAACACAAGAACACCAGTCATATGACAAGAAATATATGACTTGAATAAAAAGAATAGAAAGTAAAAGGCCAAGAGTAGTGTGTTATTGGAATACAAGTGAAATGAGAAAAGAAAAATTAAAATACAATTGAAAGGGATGACAAAAGAACCAAACAATGAAATTAAGCAAACAAACAAAGTGAAGAAAACTAAACAGAAAGAAGAGAAATAAAAAATAAAAATAAAGAAATAATAAAACAGAAGAAGTAAAAGTAACAAAAACAATAATAAAAATAAAAAATAAAATACAAGTTCTATAGGACAGCAAAGTGAAATTTGCCTCAGTTTCCCAGTTGGCATTAGCCCTTTGATTTATCCCTTGTTCTGTCTTTGGTTCTTTGGTCCTTTGACAGCTCCAGGCCTTATTGTCTCACATTTGGAGGAAAAATGAGCATCGTGCTGACTTTAAACTTCCTAGCCAGTTCTGGTCTTTCTTGTCTGCTGCAGGCAGAGTGGGGCTGGACTTCACTGTTTCCCTTTCCTGTGTTTTTTCAATGATGGAGCCTAGGTCTGGGCTACAATATTCATATTTGCCCAGCCTCCAGCCTAATCCTTCTGAGCACCGCGTGGCTCAAACTATTCATCTGGGCCAGGCCTGTGTCTTTAATCCACCATGTTGTGCCACCCATGTGGTTCACTGATTAGGAGCAACCAGCACACTTCTTCCTCCCTCTTCGCTGGCCTGGCTACTGAGAGAGAGAAGTCCTTTCACTGTGGCAGCTCACTGTTTTTGTTTGTTTGTTTGTTTGTTTGTTGTTTTTGAGTACTTCCCCTTGGTTTCAGGCTGCCCTTTTTAACAAGCACCAGGCTTTTCACACAGCCCAACTCTCTGACCAGTCCTGAGACTCTCTGGGTCATGGTCAGTCATGGCCCAACTTTTTTCCCATTTCCAGGATTCTCCTGCTCTCCAATTTCTCTGGTACTATTGAGCCAGTGACCACAGTCCAAGCTGGAGAATGCCTCCTGCTATGTCTCCCACTGCATCTTTATCCCCCCAGTGACTTCAAGCATCCAGATCTCTCTTACATGGGACTGGTTGTCCTAGTCTGGGAGAGCAGGGACCTGTGAAGTTAGAATCCCTGACCCGGCTCTCCTCCAAAGCTCCTATCTCAGCAGGGACAGGGACTGCAGCTGCTGGGCCATGGTTCCAGGTGCAAGGCCAGATGACTTTTCTGTCCACCTACAAAATTTCCTTACCGATGGGTTTTTAATGTCCTCTGCAGTCTTTGACTTCCAAACTTCATATAAGCTGGGATTCCATTGACTGTTCATTCTGTTCTTCAGAAGATCATCTAGGTTTCCCAGTTGGGTGCACAAAGCAAGTGGGTTAAGCTCCCACCTACATCGCCACCATCTTCCAACCACTCTGAAAATTTTAAATTACAACATTATTATCTTCTTAAATTATCACTTTGAATATTTAGCCTAGTAAAGCCAAAATAACAGAGTGGCTAAACAACTCTGATTAATGTAATTGATGTCATTATATATCAGCCTTCATGTACATGCACTTTTAGATATTGGAGGATCAATTATAACAGCACGGAACAACAAAGACAATTTCCATAGCATTTAATATAATAATTTTAGAGCTCTAAGTAATAATAAGTAGAAAAATATTTTAATTATTCTTTTTTGTGTATAGGACATCTGAAAATTGACTTTCCTGAAATGGCTAACTAATAAAAAATCATCTTCAATAAAGTTCACAGTTAAATATATCTTTTTTAAGAATGGCCATAGAGCATTTATTTAAAATTTTGAAATTTAATACAACTGAATAGACAAAATGTAATATGCCTGGAATTAAAATAGGTAACTTACTGTATTTGAAAAGTTAATTTTATGGTGTATGATTGTTTATCATGATCAAGAAAATGTACAAGTTGAATTAAAGTTGTCTTTGAGGCTCAGGATTAAAATACACATTCTTTTATTTTATTTCAATTTATATTTATGTCTGTATAATTTTAAAAGTGTGTACCAATGTAGCTGTAGTTCTTTCACATCTCTAGAATACAGATAATAATTATCTTTTGCTTCTAAAGTATTTGAAAAGGCAAGTATAAAATTGCTGCAAAGTAAGAAGTATTACTTAATAAGATTAAAAAATATTAAATCCTAAGGCTCTCATTGAGCATTTCATTTTAAGACATTTCATATTAATATGTCTCCAGCTAATTTTTCTGATTATACGGAATATATCAGCTATATCTGTTGTTGGTAAATGACACTTTTCATTTTTCCTGTATTCTACAATTTGTTACCAAAAAAAGGTAAATATTTTAGAAAAGAGAGTGAGCAACAACTTTTAAAACACTTACAGAATCTCTATCCATCACTCTGAAATATTTAAACTTTGCAAAATCAAAGTTGTGTTTCCTTTAACTTGTTTCATTAGTCTAATTTGCCAGCTCAGATCATTTTTGTTTTACCTTTTAATTTTCCTTTATTAAACTGGTCACCTATTTCTGCATCTTTTAACATGTTTTTAAATTATTTCTGTGATTTGGAAGAGTCCTGAGAAGAAACCTGGTGGAAGCAATCTTCAGAGTGCCAGCCCTGTAGATGCCTCTCACCACCTTTGCATGTCAGTTCTACAGTACAATACAGAAATTTGAAGTATGGCAGTGAGTATGTGTCCATGAAACAGAGATGAAACTGAGCTACTACTTAAAAAAAAATAGACATTGAAGCATCACTTTTTTATTTTAATGGAATATATATGTCTAGTGTACAGACTTATTCTTGAGCTTCTTTGGGTTTTTAATACATTCTTTCATGAGATTTATCATTAAATTTCACAAAAATACTTATTAAATCTGCTTAATACATGCTTTGACAACAACACCTGTAGTAATGGGTGCAATTAATTCACTATAGAATATCTTCTCATTATTTATAGATTTATCTTGTACTGTAGTTACCATATTTACAGAAGGGCTATATGATGTAGGATTATCAGCACAGACTCTGATATTAAAAACAGTTCACATACAAGCTCTTTCACTTCATAGCTATATTACCATCAACTCACTTCTAATATATTAACTACCAACGTAGACTAACTTATGTTGGGGTAACAAACATTCCCAGTCTTAATTATCTAAACCAAGTGTAGTTTATTTTTTTACTCATGTTACTGTACATTGAGGTTGACCTAGGGAAAATGGATGTTAGTTGAAACTCTGCTCATTCCAGTCACTCATGGGAAAAGCTGAGTGGTAATCACATTTAATACTCTCTGTAACTTTTCCAGAAACCAAAAAGAACTTTGGAAAACTCTGAACTGGCAATTGAATCTTAAGTATATATGGAGTATGAAACATGTTACTAATTTGGCATGAAACTGAAGGTATAACTTATATATTCTATAATTATCCTTAAAGCTCCAATAATATTCATGTGGACATTAGCAAAATTCCTCTGGAACATTCCTAAGAGAGGTATCCAGGAATACGTTTCATTAGGAATATGATACTGTAATGTAAAGAAGTGAACCATATTCTCCTCATGAATTAAAAATAAAATTAGGACAAAATTTAGCAGACAGGCAGAGATAATCAAACACAAATGTTGTATGTTGATAGAGAGAAGTAATGCAAGAGACAAGGAAAGACAGCATTGTGTTAAGAAATGGAGGAAAAAATTAAGTTACTCTAACAACGAAATTCACATTTAATAAAGACAAGAATTTAAATCAAAACAAGCATATTGTGGGGCCTCAACATATACTGAGAAAATAAAGAAAGAGAATATTAGACTGAGAGCTAAATGCCGAGAGAAATGGCAACAGAATCCAGGGCCTGCATCTGCAAATTGACATAAATATCTTTGCTTCCTTTAAGAAGGCAACCTGAGAGTGTTAATATCCTGCTACAATACACCTGACTGTAATTTAGAAGAAAACATCTCTACTATGTAAAATAAGTTGCCTCATATGCTTTCCTGTTTATAATTGGTACTGCTAGACCCTAAAACTATAGAAGTATTTTCTGAACAAAGAGAGGGTTCTAAGTGTGATGACAGAGCAATTCATTTTGGTGGTCTTTATTATGGAAATTCCTCTAAGGTTTGGTGAACTTCAGTCCTCCTGCTTTTCCATTCATCAATGACAAGAATCATGTGCTCTCATTGACATCGTTACCGGGTTGGAAGCCAGTTAAAGCAAATGATATAAAAATCTTTTAGGTCAATCAACACCAGTCTGCTTTCATTTACATCAGACATCACTGGCCTATACAAGTACAGAGGACCACACAGGATCTTTTATTTATTTCAATTTTATTTTATTCACTTACTTTACTTTTTTATATATAGTTTAGCTTTGTTTACCTTCTGCTATTAATAGGACAGTTTGAAGACAAGGTTTTCTGACTTCCTTAGAATCATGAAAGAACTTCATTTTGGAATCATCTGAATAATAAGTGAAAAATATCCTGGTTCACCCATATCAGTTATTAAACAATATTTCAAGTGAAAAACTGTTTTCCCGCTATTATCTGAGCACTGTGTTTAGAGAAATAAATAAATACTCTGACAGTTGACTGACAGGGAATATGTTTTGTTTCCTTTTTTATTTCAGCTTCATTATGTTCCACAGAGATGGAGTCTTGAAATCACAGTTTGTGTTCATTTCAGTTCAGCGATTCATTGACTTGTGTAACATGCAAATCTTTCCAAAATGGAAAACAAAATGAACCTAGATTTGATTCAGCACCAAACAATTTACATGTTAGGCAAGGAGTCTTGGTATTTTGATAAAAAGGCAATTTGAAAGTCCACTGCAAAATTTCTAAAATTTTCATAATTCTGGTTTGGTGATATAGCCTATTAATCTGCAGCTACTTATTAATAGCAGTCACGGTCTGGAGTCCCCACACAGGCACTCTGTATCTCACGAAGGCATCTCTTCCCATTCCTCCTGCAGACATGACATTTAGAAGACCATTATAGGACTTCCATCGATAATTGCTACAAGGTTCTAAGCTGCCTCACTCTGACTCTGAGCTTGTCAACCTCTCATCAGCATGTTCCAGGAGAGTTAAATATTCTTGACAGTCCCTCACTAATAGTGTGTTCTTTTAAATTTGAAAAGTTTAAACAGCTTGACATTTTAAAGGTTATCACTTTCTTTCCCAGAATAATTATTGCCAGTGTCAATAATGTATTTTTTTAAACTTGTGAATTGACAATAGAAATGGTAGGAGTTTATCTTCTAGAGATTTCTTTCAGCATTACTTTAAGAAATACTGTGTAATGTTATAAGCAGTTGGTTATAGAACTACAAGTCTAGGGGTTTTTGCACATATAATTATTGTTCTGCAACCATATAATGCAAGATGATGCTTAGATAAAATAGAGGTGAAATGTTTGAAAGCTGAAATAAAAGTTAAACTCATGGCGAACTTGTAAGTCTCCCCTCCTTTTTTCATGTTGCAAAAGACTAATTTACATTTAAGGTGAGTTTCAGGATGGAGGTGAATCAGACTGGGAGAACTTGGAATCCTACCTGCCTTTGAACCCAGGCCTATGATTAGAAAAATAAGACTCTATTGATCTCTTAAATAAGTGTCTCAAAAGCATGAAAATAAATGGAAGGGACACTGCAGAAAACAAACATTGTTAAAGATGTGGACAGATTTTGAAATTATTAAAAGAATGAGGAAATGTCATACTTACTTAAAGGAATTTTACTATGCTTAATCAAATATATCATAGAATTGAAATAAAAGCCTTGCAATGGACCAGCATATAGGAATAGTTCTCTCTCTAAGTCCTAAAAAATGGACATTCAGCTTATTCTTGAATATTTCTGATAAGGAGAGTACCTTTTAAAAGACTAAAATCCCACTGACAGAATATTTTTATTGAAAGCTTTCCCTCATATTGAACCAAAAGCTGCTTTTCTGAAACTCATATTTATGGTTATGACAACAAAATGACCCTGTAAAAATATCCACTTTCTAAATCTCAGAACCTGTAAATATATTTGGTTACATATAAAAAGGTCTTTGCAGGTGTGAACAGAGTTAAGGATTTTGAGATGGGTAGATTATCATGAATTATCAGGATAGGTCCAAGAGGTTAACATGAGGCTTTTAAAGCAGAAAATTTTCTGCAGTTGAGGGTAAAAGACATAAGGCAGAAGTAAAGGTCAAGAAGATTTGAACCATGAGAGTGACTCAACCTCCCTTTGCTGGCTTTGAGGATGAGGGAAATAGGCCCAGGGGTGCAGGACGCCTCTAGAAGCTCAGGACAGTCTCCAGTTAAAAGGCAGCCAGGAGAAAAGGACTACAGTCCCAGACTACATGGAAGGGAACCCTGACAATAGGCCCAAGTTACCTGGGCATGGATTCTTTTCCAGATCCAAGAAAAGAAAATAGCTAAGCCCACCCTGATTTCTGAAATGCAAAACAGTGATAAATTAATAATCATAGATGTATAGTCAGTGATACTGGCAAAATTAAATAAAATAATTAGGTCTCTGTCCCTGAATAGAAAATTTTTAACTCTCACTCCAAATCCTTGGAAGTGCTTCAAGTTAAAAAAAATAATTTAATATATTCGATGTGTATTCTCTTTTCTGAGCTACAAGCTTAATTCTTTGCACTGTTCTTGCCCCCCTCAGAGGCCCTAATTAATCCCTCTGCATACACCCTGTTTTGTCAATGCCAGTCATAAACCATAGTGAGTATATTAAACACAGTGACTCAGCAGTGAACTGACTGAACGGAATTGTGTTGTTTATGGTGGAAACTCATAACAACATGAGATTTTTTTTAACAGATATTTCACAAGGTTGGCAACTTAGATGTGTTCAATTTAGGTCTTTTGAACTTTCTCCCATAAAAGTCTAAACCAATTGCATCCCATGCTGAAAATGATCAGGAACAATGACTCATGGACAGAGATGTAGACATAGGGCAGAGGTCAGAAAGGCATGCCCAGGATCAGGGGCCCAGACCATGTGCAGGCTGCAGAGGTGAAGGACCACCTGCACAAAATTATCCCGAGCCTTTTAACCTGGTGTCTGTGTAAAAAAAGAGAAAAAAGGAGAGGGGATTTGAGACACAGAGGCACATGGAGGGGCAAAGGTTACATAAAGATGGAAGCAGATATTGGAGGAATAATGTCTATAAGCCAATGAATGCCAAGGATTGCTGGCAGCCATCACAAGCTAGGAGGGAGGCATGGAATTGATTCTTCCCCAGAGCCTCTAGAAGGATGCCCCTCCCTTCGCTCTATATATATTTCTTTATCTGGTCAATTGTTTCATAAGAAGGAACCGGCTCTTTCTAAAAGATATAGAACTGAACCAATGAAATTACTCCAAATGAAAATATCAAACAGAAAATATGTCATAAAACCCACAATACTAGAAAGATACAGATA
Organism: Carollia perspicillata; assembly: GCA_004027735.1. NCBI lineage: Eukaryota > Metazoa > Chordata > Mammalia > Chiroptera > Phyllostomidae > Carollia > Carollia perspicillata. The sequence goes on along the minus strand of PVKM010023284.1, from coordinate 8,018 downwards.
AATATACACAATATTTAGATATTATTTAGATATTAGATATGATGACGATAGGAATTATAAAATTATATCCCAAAGTTCAAATGGCCAATTGTTGACATACACACAGGAATACTATTCATTATGAGATTTTGGTCTGACTTGGTTGCCCAATAAAAGGGTCTTCATGTGTCATGAGAGATAAAAGTAACATCACACCTGAGGAAGGTAATGGTTTACTATGCTCAGTATAGGACTCCTATGTCTTGTGCATGACGACAAATTTAAACTGTTTCAATAGATGGCATTGAGCTTAGTATAAAACTATTGACGTTTTTATTTATTTAAGCATTCAATCTCTTCTCTGTATTTTCATGGGTTAACAAGACAGGTTTTTGTCGGGTTCTCTGAAGACCTAGGCCACAAGACAGTTTTAAAAATGTCTTCAGACACATCAAGGGCTCTTTGAAGAACTGGGGGAAAAAAAGCCAAATTCATTTACATTTTCCATGATTTCTCCTGTGAATTATTACTCTTGCAATTGGAGTTTTAAAAACATTAAGATAATTGAAACCATGCAATAAATGGTTTAAGGTGAGTTAGGAATAAAGATGTGAGGGTTATTTAGCCATAATATGATAACAGCATCCCAATTCATAAAGGGATCCTATTTTATAATAACAGTAATGTCTATGTTGAAGATACAATAACTAAAAATAATTTTTATTTGAGGCAAATGTAACTGAATTATGTGAAATGAATTAGTAATGAATACCAATATTTAAGTGGGAATAATCGATTTAAATGCCAAAAATTTCTCAACAGTTTTAAATTAAGCATTCTTATTTTACAATCAATCAGTTTAATTTTTCTTACTAAAAACTGCATAATTGTGTTCAAATTATAAAGTATTGCAATATTATTTTAAGAATCCTGGCAGAAAATGCTAATATTTCTTTATACTATCACCAATCTTTTTTAAATTCAAACCTCCCATTGAAATTGTTTTTTCATCACTATTATAGTGTTTGTTTTGGGTAAACAGAACAAAATAATAACTTTTCACTTTCTCTTACTAAAAACCTATCAGCATGTTATGATCTTTGTACTAATATAGTTTCAACTTATGTTGAAATAAAGGCAAAATGGTATTCTGAGGAAAAAGGTACCTTAAACAATAGTTGACTTGCCTTTGGAGCACTATTAATCCTATTAACTTTATTTCACTCACCTCCACATTTCTGTTGCTGTTATTAAAGTTCTTTCCTGGACACACCATCTATTCTTGCTGTTACTATTTCAATTTAATCAGACACCAAAGTTACGCAATAGAAGAGTATCTGAACTTTAATATACAATAAAATCAGGCCAAACTTCCAAATAAAATGTGACAGATTTCTGTCCTAAGTACACATAGAGACACTTAAACATTTTAACAATTATAGCAAAATCATCATGAAGCATACTGTGAATTACTGAATGAAGGAAAGTTAAAGAAATAATGTCCAAGAATAAGAGTGTGATAGAAAAGGAAATCCTTGGTATCACTTCTTCAGTAGGTGTTGTATAGAAGCATCAGTTTTAAAATGTTTGAAGTGCTTTTAGAAAACTAAAACAGGAATGAATGAAAATTCAAAGCAACAATTTTACCTCAGGAAAGGGGCAGAAGTACTGGTCAGGTTTCTGAAAATATCACATTCATCTAATGACTTAGTTTAGTCTCAGAACTGTTTCAAAGCATAGTCATTGTGGTGGTAATTTAATTTTATAAGAATAGACATGATAGTATTGTTTCCTTCTTGAAACATATTTCCCTCAAGGTTAAAATATACAAAGATTAAAGATAAGCTTTATGCAAGAAGTGAAAAGGCCAATAATAATTAAACTAAATGGCTTTCTTCATACTTTTTCTAGATTTTGGACAGTTGCTTAATCCATTCCTAAATGTAATGAAAGCTCTATCAGGGGTGTTCAAACTTTTGGTGTCTTGGCCACACTATAAGAAGAAGAATTGTCTTGGGCCACACATTAAATACACAAACAATAACAAATATTGATGAGCACAAAAGGTTTTAAGTAAATTTGCAACTTTGTGTTGGGTCACATTCACAGCCACTCTGGGCCTCATGTAGCCCATGGGCTGCAGGTTGGACAGCCCTGCCAGGTGTAAACATATAATATTTGAACTTTAAAAAAAAACAGCTTATATATGTAGTGAATAGAACACCTACTTTGTTCATCTTTATTACCTGTAGTACAAAATGTATGTATAATTGACTTAGTTTTAATTATGATAGAGGTGACTTACAAAAATACCATAAATTTCAATTGCCTTAGATATGTGCATCAGCAGGTAAATATCTCTTTTAGCCAAGCCAAGATAAATCAGCAAGGAAGTTGATAAATAGTGACCCTGAAAAGCACATTTTAATCTCTTCAAAGTCAAGGTCTGCCATGTTTTAGTTTTGCCAATGACATCAGGGCTCACAAGTCAGGGAAAATAAGAACTAATGTATGTAAATTCCAGAAATCTATAACCTTATCCAGTCAACTGTTTTCATTCAGGAAAGAATGGGTTACAGATAATTATCTCAGTCTTGCCACACCTAATATGCAGTTATTCTACACCACCAGATTCTCAAAAAAGACAATGCGAAAATAGTGGCTATGATAGTATTTAATTATGGAATGTAAATTCAACTGTTTAAACTTTTTAACTTGTAAAGATAATAAAGTTCCAAGGCTGAGCCCATCATTTCCTCTCATAATTTTGTCTGAATTCACCAGAAAAACAGAACAAAATAAAACATATATAGATAGAGAGACAGAAATATATGATAGATAGGTAGATAGATTAAAATTAACTACCCTTAAAAAATTAACAATAGAATTACCAAATGACCCAGCCACCCCTCTTCTGGGCATCTACCTGAAAAACTTGAAAACATTTGTTCACAGAGATATATGCATCTTTATATTCACTGCAGCATTATTCATTGGCCAAGACATGGAAAAGCAAGTGTCACTCAACAACCTGGATAGAACTTGAGAATATCATTCTAAGCAAAACACATAAGACAGAAAAAGTCAGGAACCATATGATTTTATTCATATGTGGGATATAAAACTGAAAGCAATAAGTGAACAAACAAAACAAACTAACAAAAATTCATTGACACAGATAACGGTATGGTGATTGCTGAAAGGAAGGCAGGGAGAGGTAGTAAAAGCTCAAGGGAACCAAATATATGATGAATGAAGGTTTGAATTTTGGTGACAGGCACACAATAAAATCTACAAAGTAAGGTATCATAAAATTTTACACTCAAAATCTATGTAACTTTATCAACCATATTTACCCCAATACATTTATTAAAAATTAAACATTACGATTTCCCACACTAGTTATTCAGACTCTCCAATCATCAGAAAGCCATAGTTCAGCAAAAATAGATACTCTTGCTACAAGCAGGAACTCTGCTCTAAACTCACTAGAAAATGTCAGTGGTGTCGGCAGCTTCTTTTCTATGAAATGTGATCATCTCTATTTTATTCTGGAATACAAACACTACATATGGATACTACCTTTAAAATTATCATATAATCTGGGAATAATAATAGTGATCATTGTTATTCTGTGGTGAAGGGAGACACTTTACAAAAAATAACCCTGATAAATTAAAATTATTTCTGATTGTAATCACGAAAATCCCAGCACACAAAAGCACTGGACCAGATGGGTTCACAGGAGTTTTTACAAAAATTTAAGGAAGAGCTAACCCCTATACTTCTTGCATTATTTTAAAAAACCTAAGAAGAGAGAAGACTCCTAAATTCTTTTTACAAAGTCAGCATCATCTTAATTCCAAAACCAGATAAAGACACAACAAAGAAAGACACCTACAAGCCAATATCATTGATGAACAAAGATAATGAAATCCTCAACAAAATATTGGCAAACTGCATCAAGCAACACATTAAAAAGATCACACACCATGATCAAGGGGGATTCATCTAAAGGATATAAGGATGGTACAACACCAGCAAATAAATAAACATAATACACCACATAAACAAAAGGAAAGACAAAATCACATAATAATATCAATAGAAGTGGAAAAAGCATTAGATAAGGTACAGTACCCAATTATGACAGAAATACTCAGGAAAGTGGGAGTGGAGGCAGCATTCTTCAGCATAATAAAGGTCATATTCGAGAAACCTACAGCCAACATCATATTTAATGGACAAAAATTAAAAGATTTCCCACTAGATCAAGAACAAGACAAGGATGTCCACATTCACCACTTCTTCTCAATATAGTATTCTAAGTCCTAGTCACAGTGATCATGCAAGAAAGTAAAATGAAAGGTAACCAAATTGGAAAGGAGGAAGTAAACTGGTTGTCGTTTGCAGATGATATGGTAGTATACATAGAAAACCCTATAGACTCCATCAGAAACTAGTCAAACTGATCATTGAATTTGGGAAAAGAGTGAGATACAAAGTCAATACTCAGAAATCAAAGGCATTTTTGTACACCAACAATGAAACATCAGAAGCAAAAATTCCATTTCATATAGCAACAAGAAAAATAAAGTACCTAGGAAAATAACTTATCAAGGATGTAAAAGACCTGTAATCAGAAAACTGTACAACACTGAAGAAAGAAATTGAGGAAGACACAATTAAATGGAAGCATATACCATATTCATGGATTGAAAGAATCAACATCATCAAAATGTCCATACTACCAAAAAGCAATTTATAGATTCAACACAATCCCTATTAAAATACCAATGACATATTTTATAGATATAGAACAAACATTTCAAAAATTTATATGGAACCATAAATAACCCCGAATAGCCCCCAGCAATTTTAAGAAAGAAGAACAAAGTAGAAGGGATAACAATATCTGATATCAAACTATATTACAAGGCCACTATAATCAAAGCAATATGGTACTGGCACAAGAACAGACACATATACCAGTAAAATAGAATAGAGAGCCAGAAATAAACCCAACTTTCTATGGTCAATTAATATTTGATAATGGGGGAAGAAGCATAAAATGGAATAAAAATGGCCTCTTCAACAAATGGTGTAGGGAGATCTGGACAGCTACATGCAAAAAAATGAAACTAGACAACCAACATACACCATACACAAAAAAATTGAAGGTGGATAAAAGACTTAAATATAAGTGACACCATAAAACTCTTAGAGGTGAACATAGGCAGGAAAATCTCAGGTATCCCATGCAGCAATATTTTCATTGATATGTCCCCTAGAGCAAAGTACATAAAAGAAAGAATAAACAAATGGGACTTCATCAAAATCAAAAGATTCTGTGCAGCTAAAGAAAATATCAGCAAAAGGAAAAAGGAACTAACTGCATGGGAAAATATATTTGCCAGTAATGTCTCAGACAAAGGTTTGATCTCCAAAATATATAAAAAACTTACATGACTCCACTCCAGGAAGACAAATAATCCAATTAAAACATGGACAAAAGACTGGAACAGACACTTCTTCAAGGAGTAAATACAGAGGCCCAGAGACATATGAAAGGATGCTCATCATCAACAACCATCAGGGAGATGCAAATTAAAACTGCAATGAGATACCACTTCACACTGGTGGGAATGGCCACCATAAACAAATCAGCAAATAAGTGTTGGAGAGGTTGTGGAGAAAAGAATATCCTAGTGCACTGTTGGTGGGAATGCAGACTAGTACAGCCATTGTGGAAAACAGCATGGAATTTCCTCAGAAAAATAAAAATGGAATTGTTTTTTGACCCAGCAATCCCATTGCTGGGATTATACCCTAAGAATTCTGAAACACTAATTCAAAACAATCTATGCACCCCAATGATCACAGCAACACAATCTACAATAGCTAAGTGCTGGAAGCAACCTAACTCCCTATCAATAAATGTGTGGATCAAAAAAACTGTTATATTTTCACAGTGGAATACTACACAACAGAAAGAAGAAGAAGCTCCTAACCTTTGCAACAGCATGAGTGGAACAGGAAAGCATTATGCTAAGTGAATGATCTCACCTATAAGTGGAACCTAATGAACAAAACAAACAAGCAAGCCAAATACAACCAGAGAGACTTAAATAGGAACAACCTGAAAATAACCAGAGAGGATGGCGGAGTAGGATGATAGGGGATTACAGGGGAAGGGTCATCGAGGAACATGTACAGTGGATATATGCACAAAGCCGAAGTGGGTAGATTTGAGGGTGGGAGGTGGGATGGATGTGGTGGAGTGGCATGTTGATGTGAAAATGGAGACAACTATACTTGAACAACAATTTAAAAAATAAAATAAAAGTATTTCTGCTTTTCAAATAATAACACTAAAGATGAAAATCAAATAACTTTCCAAGGATAGATCTATTGTAAATTTCAACCCAAAATCTAGCACAATCAGACATACTTCAGAGGTCCTTCTTTTTTCCTGTATCTATTTATGTTCTTTTTGTATGGTCACAATCCTACATCCTCCAACCCAAGTCTTCCTTGAACATCAAGAGATTATTCACTGCTATCTGCTCATTCATCCATCCCTACTCATGTAACTCAGAACAACAGCTAAGCAACCCCTGTTGCTTTGCAAAGTGCAGAACTCTTTATAGAGTCACCCACATGGAAAGGACCTCAAGAACAAATGAACACCTGCAATTTCTAATGAATCGTCATAATTTGGTTTGGAGCACATTTTTTTGAAACAACAGTGCATGTTCTCTTCCCAGGTGGATGAAAACAGATCTCAGTGCCAATTCATTAGAATGGCAACATGTTGGAGCCAAATACTAACATGCCTTGGTTCAAGAGATGGAAAGTCTCTTGTAAAGATGGAAATGCCAGTGGAACCTTGTTGTTTAAAACTATGGATTTCATCCTGCCACCAGCTTATCCAACTGACAAGCCCCTGTATCTGCCTCTCCAGATGTCTACAAAATTGGTGGTATTGGTACTATCCCTGTGGGTCAAGTGGAGACTGGAATTTTCAAACCTGGCATGGTGGTCACCTTTCCTCCAGTTAACTGAAGTAACGTCTGTTGAAATACACCATGAAGCTTTGAGTGAAACTCTTCCTGGAGGCAGTGTTGGCTTCAATGTCAACAATATGTCTGTCAGAGATTTTCATTGTGGCAATGTGGCTGGTGACAACAAAAATGACCCACCAATGGAAGCAGCTGTTTTCACAGCTCAGGTGATTATCCTAAACCTTCCAGGCTAAATCAGTGCTAGATATGCACCCTTTGTGGATTGTCACATGGGTCTTATAGCTTGCAGATTTGCTGAGTTGAGGAGATCGATTGTCATTCTAGGAAAAAGCTGGAAGATGCCACAAAGTTTCTGAAACTGCTGATGCTGTCATTGTTGATATGGTTCCTGGGAAGCCCATGTGTGCTGAGAACTTCTCTGACTATCCTCCTCTGGGCCAGTGTGCTGTTCAGGACATGAAACAGACAATTGTTTTTGATGTCATCCGAGCAGTAGTTAAAAAAGGTAGCTGAAGTTGGCAGTCTCCAACTCCGTCCAGAAAACTTGGAAGGCTAAACAAATATTATCCCCAACACCTGCCACCCCAATCTTAATCAGTGGTGGAAGAACAGTCTCAGAAATATTTCTCTCTACTAATATCAAACAAAATAAACTTTAAAAGAGGGCCATAAAAAAGACACCAAAGGTCATTTCATAATACTCCAGGGAAGGATCCATCAAAAAGATATGAACATTATAAATATATATGCACCCAAAATAGTAGCACCCAAATACATAAAAAAAATCTTGGACGACTTCAAAAGAGATATTGACAGCAACACAATTATACCAGGCTATGTTAAAAACCCACTGTCAAAAATGGACAGATCTTCCAAACAAAATATCAAAAAATATAATGAGGCAATGAACAATACCCAAGATGAAATGGACTTAACTGATATATACATAGAGCCTTTCATCCCAAAGAGCAAAATATTCTATTCAAATGCACATGGGACATTTTCAAAGATAGA
>PVKM010023283.1:0-21276 GCA_004027735.1 Carollia perspicillata | reverse complement strand
GTTCTCCTATATTATTTGTTCAAATAAGTTTTCCACTTGTTGCTCTTCCTCTTCCCCTTCTGGTACCCCTATAATTCAGATTTTGGAATGTTTAAAGATGTCCTAAAGGTTCCTAAGCCTCTCCTCATTTTTTTAAATTCTTATTTCTTCATTCTTTTCTGATGGGATGTTTCTTCCTTCCTTCTGGTCCACTCCATTGATTTGAGTCCCAGTGTTCTTCCCATCACTATTGGTTCCCTGTGCATTTTCCTTCGTTTCACTTAGTGTAGCCTTCATTTTTTCATCTAATTTGCAACCAAAATCAACCAGTCCTGTGAGCATCCTGATCACCAGTGTTTTGAACTGTGCATCTGATAGGTTGGCTATCTCTTGGTCACTTAAAATTATTGGCTCTGGGGCTTTGATTTATTCTTCTGTTTGGGCCATAATTTTTTGATCTGGTCACACCTGTTATGTATGGATGCAGAGCCTTAGCTGTTCACTAGGGCAGGGCAACCCAGTGGCTGGGTTGTGGTGCTGTATGTGGGGGCAGGGTCAGAGAGGGAACATTGGCACTTGCTCTGCTCTCTCTCAGATTTCAGTCCCCTCTGTCACTTCCCACAAGCAAATCGGACCCTTCTGGTGTGTGGGCTTGTGTACATTCTAGGACCCTGTAGGTCTCTCCAACGAACTCTCCTGTGAGGCTGGGAGTCTCTCCCGGCAACTCAACCCCCGCAAGTGTTTTCAATCGGTGCTTTTAGGCTTTATTTCCCGTTGCTGGGGCCCTGGGTTGCATGGTGTGTCTCGCTGCCCATTTTTGCCTGGTTTATCTGCACACGAATGTGTCTCCGGGGTCAGCCGACTGCCTTGCACACCTCACTGGATCTGCTTGTTTCTTCCCCGTGCCTGGGTCCGCCAGCCATGGCTTTTTCCTGCTGCGACCCCTCTCCCCCATCTTCTGGCTCCACCCCTCTTCCTAATCTGGTTGAATGGTTGTCAGACTTCCATACAGTTCAATTTTCTGTCTGTTCTGGTTGTGTTTTTGTTTCTAAATCTTTGTTGTCTTTAAATTTGGTTGTGTGAGGAGGCACAGTATTTCCACCTATGCCTCCACCTTGGCCGGAAGTCCCATTTGATACTTCTTTATCCTCTTTCCAAGTAGGAGTTAGAAAAGAACTAATTTGAGTACTACCTTATTTTTTTTTTAGATAATTTCAAAAACATGTAAAATGTTGGTCAGAAAAAAACACATCTCAGTCCACTACAGTTGTCCCATTTCCTCATGTATTACAGAGAATGAAGTCAGAAAGACACTGCCACTTTAATTTATTGAGTTACCTATCCATTTTCTTTCCAGTTATCCACTCTCTTCCCAAGGATTAAAGATGCTAGATTAGCCACGTTTATTCTAAATAAATTATTTTCAAACTGTTGTGACTATGTCTCACAGTAAGAAATAATTTACATAACAATTCAGTACACACTAAATCAAACTAATTCTTACTATACATGATGCATACTGAATTTTTTTTCATTTTTCTTTTTGCTTAAGTTTTCACAACCCTTTAAACTGAGTTCACTACTACTAATGGAATGCAATCCAAAGATTGGAAAAAATTTTTCTAAATGACTTCCATTTTTGGACAGTTTTATAATTGCTTCATATTTTTCATCTCACAGTATTTTCAAAGTAAAGATATATAAACAGCCCTGGCTGGCGTATCTCAGTGGATTGAGCGCGGGCCTGCGAACCAAACGATCGTGGTTCGATTCCCAGTCAGGGCACATGCCTGGGTTGCAGGCCAGGTCCCAGCAGGGGACTCACGAGAGGCAACCACACACTGATGTTTCTCTCCCACTCTTTCTCCTTCCCATCCCCTCTCTCTAAAAATAAATAAATAAATAAAAATATTTTTTAAAAAAGATATATAAACATACATAAATAAACTAGAAGTTCTTTATATTTTAAAGTATACCTACATGGTTAAAATGTTAAGAACTAGACAGGATATTAGCCTGTTTTAAAAAGAGGTTGACATTCTCACATACTAAATCATGAAAATGTAAAATAGTATGCAAACTTTGGAGGATGATTCGGCATTGATATCCACTTGTAGAGAGTTATCCTACAAAAAAATCACACAGATGCAAAAAAATAAACGTAACAACATTCTTAATGGCGTTATTTGTAAATATGAAAAGCTGAAATCACCCCACATTTTTTTCAGTGAAAGATTAAGTAGTCAGGATACAGCTCTATAGAGGGGGCCATGGAGCACTTGAAAAGCCTGAGGTGGATTTCTGTGTCCTGACATGGATAGATGGTCAGGATACTATTCTGTGTTGAAAAGCAGAACACTATAAGGGCAGTTCTATTTTTGTAATATTAATATTGGTAGGATTTTTGAATACAAAAAAAGATCTGAAAGGATGTATATTGAACTGTTAACATACTACATTGGGGATTTTGACTTTGTATTTTTCAGTGTAAAATTTTATTGAGTATTCATTAGTTTTGAGACCAGAGGAAAATAAAGATAAAATATGAAAAACTGGTGGTCAAAAGGAAGATGAGTGTTCATTAAATATTGATAAATGAAGATTTCCTAAACCAAATACCAGTTATTGTTCCAAAACAGCCCAAAAGACCCATAGATTACATTCCCAAAGGTCTTACCACCAGCACATTCATGAAATAGCCTCCCATCAGAGCATAGACACCTCCCGAAGCACCCACAAGATATCTGAGTGGGTCAAAGATGGAGCTGGCCAGGGATCCTGCAGAAATAAAACACAAAGGGTCAGACATGACTCATGATAAGAATCATGGAAGATAAATCTTTCAAATCTAAGGTAAAAGTTTGGGAAGCTTGGGCCATTATCATAATAACAAACAATATATTCACCTTGTCCCTTCCATACTATAACAGTATAGGTGTGTGAGCTGACTACCTCAATTTTTCTGTAACATTGAATGTTCAACATGAAGACAGTAAAACAGTGATAAAAACATAGACCCTGGAACCAGAATTACAAATCATGTGATTTGAACAAGTTTCTAACCTCTATGTGCCTTAGTTTCCCTACCTACAAAATGGGGATATTAACAGAACTTACTTCAGTGGGTTGTCAGGGAAAAGAACTGAGTTGATACGTGCATCATGCTTAGAACACTACTTGACATTAATTATATACTTGTTAGTTATTTTTTCAAAATGTCCTACATTTTTAGCCAAAACTATCAAAATACCTGAGACATTGCCAACATTTTATCTTATCTAAGGGCTAGCTTTCTCATGGAGTCAGGATTTGGCCTCAGAATCCTTCTCAACAAACCAGTCGGATTCACCAACCAAGATGAAATCTATTTGCTAACCGAATCTTAGATTGCCTGAACCAAAAAAGGGAGGACATAGATCTTCACAACCACCTCTCTATAGTGCTGAGTTCTATCATTTAGTCTCTCGCTTTCAAGGCCCCCATTCCATAGGACACACAGTATAATGCTACTTCATGCAAGACAGACCAACTGTCTGACCTCAGGAATCTTACAAATGGATGAGCAAACAATCATAAAATGCAGAATATAACAACTATGATTATTAATGTAATAAATTTGCTATGGAAGAACCCAGAAAGGAATGACTTCCTCAGCAGAAAGGTGGAGGCCCTGCTACTCTGAGAAGGAGATGATAGTTTTTTGATTAAACACTAAAGAATCTTTAAATTTTGGACGGGGAAAACAAAGGAGAAGAAGGTATTCAGGATGTAGGGATATGGAAAAGCAAAGACATAGAAACAAAGGTAAGTAGATGACTGAAGATCACTGATAAGTAGTTCAGTGGGGTTGGAGTAATGGTTCTCAATTTATGGACTAGGGTTAGCTAGGATGGTTGCATCTAAATCATACAGGAAATTTATGTTTTAAATACATATACAAATGTTCACTTCATGACGGAGTTCTAAGGATAAGTTTCACCCCTGCCCCATTTGAAATAGCTAATAGCACTGAACAATGTATGAAACAATGGTCTTCAATATACTGGACATCAGAGAACTAAGGACAGTCAATCCTGAGAGACACAAAATAAATTAGATGAGTTGTCTGATTGCCCAGCTTAGTGCCTTAAGAGAAATTACAGGCTTCAGTGCATGGAAGGGGAACATAAGTAGGTCTCAGTAAACTTATAAATTGATGAAATAGAGTTTCGAGTCCAGAAAGAGCTGGAGTACAAAAGACAGCACCAGAAAAGAGAGACCTGCATAGAAAGAAGATGCCAAAGAGAAGCATGTGAGGAAATTATTCAAACCAAGAAAAGAACCACCAGAAAGGAGTAGAGGCAAGAGTACCCCCTGCTCAACAGCACCAGAGAGGCTGAGTACCTTTCCAAACTAGAAAACATCATAATCCAAAGGGCACTGAATAATGTACAGAGTAGGGTGCTGCACCAGTAGTGGGGAATAATTAGCACTAAACATGACTCAAAAGTGTAGTTTTACATGCCAAATCTTACCAGAAAGGATCAAACTGCTTTTAAGTAACTAAGTTGCAGAATAAATCTAAGGTATATTTATAGGAAAACGATAATACCCATCATCTGAAGGTAAAATGTCTGGCCTCCAAACAAAAATTTTCAGACATGCAGAGAAGCAAGAAAGTGTGACCCATAATAACAAGAAAAAATAAATTAAAACCTACCCCAACTGACACAGCTGTTAGGTTTAGCAGTTAGGGCAATAATTATTACAAGTATATTCTATATGTTAAGTAGAGCAATATAAGATATAAAATAACTCATATCAAATTTCTAAAGATGAGAACTGCATGTCTAAGATGAAAAAATAAATGTGAGATTTTTGGCAGAATAGATATTCCAGAATAAAAGATTAGTGAACGTGAAGACATGGCAATAAAACTATCTAAAATGAAACACAAGAATATTCTTTAAAATACATATGGTATCAATGAGCTGTGGGTCAATTTCAGGCAGACCAATAAAGGCATAATTGGAGTCCCCAAAAGAGAAGAGAGAAGGCAGGCACATAAAAAATATTTGAAGAAATTATGGCCAAATTATTCCTGAGTATATAGTTTATGAAAACTATATACTCACATATCCAAGAGGCTCAAAAATACCCCAAGCGCAAGAAACATGAAGAAAACCACACCAAAGTACAACAAAATCACATGGCTCAAAACCAGTGAAAATCTTACAAATAGAGTAAAAATACATGTTTGAAGGATTTCTGATCAAGATTCAGGCATAGGTAAACATGCTTCATTTTCTTACACAACTACAGAAAAAATTATATCTAGACTACAAAACAAATAACACCCTGAACCATTAGAAAATCAAGCCATATGGATGTCCAATAACCAAGGATTAAAGAAGCTACATTCATCCAGATGTGTAGTAGGGGCAGAGATGCAGAGAGAGGTGGAGAGGTACAGTGAGGCACAGAGTGGTGGGTATGGTGTGGAGCAGCAGGAGTGGTGTGGAGAGGTGACAGAACAGGGAGGTGCACATTCACTTGTGGTGGGTAAAAATTGGGAGGAATACATCAGGAGCAAGAGAATCCCAGCTCCAAATCAGACCACCCAGTAGCCCAGGGCTCTAGTGCTAGGAAGATAAATCCCCATAATTTCTGACTGTAAAAATCAAGAGGGGTTGGGGCAGCGGAAGAAACTGCCAGATTATCAGAAGACTCATCTAAAAGGGCCTGCATGGACTTAGAACTTACACAGACCCACCCACTCAGGGATTCAGCACCAGGACAACAGCTGGACACAAATGGCGTACGGGAAGAAAATGAGGAGACTGGAAACAGGGCAAGTGCTGGGAGACAGCTTCCTAACAGGCAAATCCCTATAAGCCAGGCAGCAGTGTTGTCCTCTCTCAAAGCCCTTCCCCAACGCAGGGCCACTAGCCAGTGAAATGGGTTGGCCCACCCTAGTGATCCCCTAAGGCTCTGCCCCACACAATTTATAAGTTTGCTCTTCTACAAAAGGTCATGCTCCTAAGACAAGGAGTCAAAGCAGCTCTACCTGATACACAGAAACAAACACAGGGAGACTGCCAAATTGAGGAGACAAAGAAATATGGCCCAATTGAAAGAATAGAACAAAACTCCAGAAAAAAAATGAAAGGAAACAGAGATAACCAACCTATAAGACGCAGAATTCAAAACATCTGGTTATTGGGACACTCAAAGAACTCATTGAGTAAGGCATTAAAAAGACCCATGCAGAAATGAAGGTTACATTAAGTAAAATAAAGAAAAATCTACAGGAAACTAACAGTGGAGGGGATGAAACTGAGTATCAAATCAACAATTTAGAACATAAGGAAGAAAAAAGCATTCAATCAGAACAGCAAGAAGAAAAAAGAATCCAAAAACAAGGACACCATAAGGTGCCTCTGGGACATTTCCAAATGTACCAACATCCAAATCATAGTGATACCAGAAGGAGAGAAAGAGCAAGAAATTGAAAACTTACTTGAAAAAATAATGAAAGAAAACTTCCCTAATTTGGTGAAGGAACTAGACATACAAGTCCAGAAATCACAGAGAGTCCCAAACAAGGTGAATCCAAAGAGGACCACAGTAAGACATCAAATTAAAATACCAAAGGTTAAAGATAAAGAAAGAATCTTAAAAGTAACAAGAGAAAAGCAGAGTTACCTACAAAGGAGTTTCCATAAGACTGTCAGCTGATTTCTCAAAGGACACTTGGCAGGCTAGAAGGGACTTCCAAGAAGTGTTCAACGTGATGAAAAGCAAGGACCTACAACCTAGATTATCCAGCAAAGCCAACATGGAAGGCAGATGGAAGGGCCGATAAAGTGCTTCCCAGACAAGGTAAAGCTAAAGGAGTTCACCATTACCAAGCTGTTATTACAATGATGTTAAAGGGACTTATTTAAGAAAAAGATAAAAACTATGAACATTAAAATGGCAACAAATTCACAACTATCAACAACTGAATCTAAAAGAAAGACAAACTAAGTAAACAATCAGAACAGGGACAGAATCATAGACATGGAGATGATTTGAAGGGTTATAAGCTGGGAGATGGGAGGGGGAGAACAGAGGAAAAGGTGCAGGGATTAAGACGTATAATTGGTAGGTACAAAACAGACAGGGGGCTGCTAATAGTATAGGAACTAGAGAAGCCAAAGAACTTATGCATGGCCCATGAACATGAACTAAGTGGGGGATTGTGGGAGGGAATGGGGGTGCCAAGCGGAGGGGGTCCAAGCAAGAAAATTTGGGACAAGTGTAATAGCATAATCAATAAAATATTTTTAAAAAATAAAAACAGAAAAAAGAAAAACAAAATCCCATTGACCTTTTTTGTAGAAATTGATGAGTTGATTCTAAAATTGATGTGGAAATACAAAAGACCTAGAATAGCCAAAACAACCGGAAAAGAGTAAAGTTGGAATGCTAGCACTTCCTGATTTCAAGACTTATTAGAAAACTACATCAATCAAAACAGTATGGTATGGTGTAAACATACACAAATATATGAGTGGAACACATAGTACAGAGGTAGACAAATGCATATACAGAGTCTGGCAGAAGTGAGGCCTGCTTGATTGAGTGTGGTTAGTAAGGTAATAATATGGGTGTTAATATGGGTGTAATATTAAACTATAATAATTTATAGTTTCAATTTGAGCATTTCACCTAAAATGTCATATGGTGTGTTTGGTGTGTATTGTTATGTTAAAGAATTACATGCTTATGATTTTGTAATTTAAAGTGGGCATTATTTGTGCTGGACCTTGTATATAGACAAGTGATTTCAACAAGATGCAAAAGCAATTCAGTAAAGAAAATATTATCTTCTCAACAAACAATGCTGGAACAATTAGATATCCACATGCAAAAACAAATGACACTTCAATACATACCTTGTACCATGTATAAAAATAGATCATAGCCCCCTATGTAAAGCTTAAAATTATAAAACATCTAGAACAAAACACAGGAGAAAAATCTTTGTGACCTTAGGCTTGACAAAATTTCTTAGATATGACACTAAAACCCTATTCCCAAATATTAAAAGCTGATAAATTACACTTAATCAAAATTTAAAACTTCTGATCTTCAAAGGATACTATCAATGTTGAGAGAATGAAAAGACAAACAATAAACTAGGAGGAAATTTTGCAAGTCATATACCTAAAGGACTTATAATCAGAATATATAATAGATGCTATTATATATAATAAGGAATATAATCCCATTTTTAAATGGGCAAAAGAATTAAATAGATACTTTACCAGAGAAGATATATGGATAGCAAATGAGCATATGAAAAGATGTCGCCCTGGCTGGTGTAGCTCAGTGGACTGAGTGCAGGCCTGCGAACCACGGGGTCACCGGTTAAATTCCCAGTCAGGGCACAGGCCTGGGTTGTGGGCCAGGTGCCCAGTTGGGGGCATGTGAGGGGCAACCACAGATTGATGTTTCTCTCCCTCTCTTCCTCCTTCCCTTCCCTTCTCTCTAAAAAATAAATAAATAAAATATTTAAAACAAATTAATTTGAACAAAATTCAAATTAAAACCCAATAAGATACCATTATACACCCAATAGGTTGGCTAAATTAAGAGTGACGATATCAAGTGTTGATGAGGATGTGGAAGAACTAGAACTTATGGCGGCTATGTAAGATGGTACCACTTTGTACCACATGACCTAGCAGTGCCACTTGTAGGTTATATACTCAAGAGAGACACGTGAAAACTTCTACACAAATATTCATAGCAATATTACTCATAACAGCCAAAAAGTGAAAACAACCCAAATGTCCATCAATTGATGAATGGATAAAGATGTGGTGTGGCCATACAATGGAACATTGTCCAGTGATAAAAAGGAATGAAGCACAAGATACATGATACAACATGGACGATTGATGATGAAAATACTACACTCAGTAAAAAAGACCACATATTTTATGATTCCATTTGTGTAAAATGTCCAGAATGGGCAAATTTAAAGAGACAGAAAGTTGATTAGTGGTTGCCTATGGCTAGAGATGGGGTATAAGGTAAAAAGTAGAGTGTGACTGCTAATCAGTCCAGGGTTTCTTTGCAGGACAAAATTATAAAATTAGATTGTGATGACAGGTGCATAACCCTGTGAGTTAACTAAAACAAAAAACATTTAATTATACAGTTTACATGGGTGGATTATATCGTGGATTATATCTCAGTAAAACTATTTTAAAAGTTTGGCAGTTTTTTAAAAGTTAACCACACCCTGTGAAAGGATCCAGCCATCCTATTCCTTAGTATTTACCCAAGAGAAATTAAAACATTTGTCTGCACAAAGACTTACACACAAATGTTCATAGCAGCTTCATTTGTAATAGCCCCATACTGGAAACAACCCAAGTGTCCATCAACAAGAGAATGGATAAACAAATGGTGGTACATCCATACAATGAAATACTACTCAGCAATAAAAAGCAACCAGCTATTGAGGTACACAACAAGGATAAATCTCAATATAATCATGCTGAGTGATGAAGTCAGACAAAAGGACTACATACTGTAAGATTCCATTCATATAAACTAAAAAATACAGAATCAGAGGAAGTGGGAGAATGGCAGGAAGAGGCACGGGGAGGATAGGATTCCCAAGAGGCACAAGTAAACTTTGGGGGGAGTGGCAAATACACTCATTATCTTGATTATGGTGATAGTTTCAGGGTTATGAACTCATATGAAAACTTACCAAAGAGTATACTTTAAATGTGTACAGTTTATTATTATATGTGAGTTATACATCACTGAACAGAAAAACACATGGTGGATCCCAGGGCCATATTCCCAGAGATTCTGCTTCAGTAGATTTGGGTTGGTTCTGGATAGCTTCAGTAGTAACAAGCTCTCCAGGTGATTATGGTGATCGGTCTGGTTCTTGGGGGTGGGGAAGACCTGGGCTGAAGTGCAAAAAGAGCAAAGCAAAAAAGACAATGGGCAGGAGGAAACTTTTGGAGGTGGTAGGTATGTATATGGCAGAGATTGTAGAAATGGGTTCATGGGTGTATACTTATCTCCAAATTCACCAAATTGTATACATTATATACTAATGTATGTAATATATTAAATATTTTAAAATATATTTTATTGATTATGCTATTACAGTTGTCCTAATTTTCCCCTTGGCCCTCCTCCACCTGGTACCCCATTCCCTCCCACAGTCCCTTCACTTAGTTCATGTTCATGGGTCATGTGCATAAGTTCTTTATCTTCACATTTCCTATACTACTCTTAATGCCCACCTCCCTGTCTATTTTGTACCTACCATTATGCTTTTTGTTCCTGCACCTTTTCCCCATTCTTCCCCTCCAACCCCAACTGATAACCCTTCAAGTGATCTCCATATCTTTGATTCTGGTCCTGTTCTGGTTGTTTGCTGGTTTGTTTTTTTAGATTCAGTTGTTGATAGTTGTGAATTTATTGCCATTTTAATGTTCATAGTTTTTATCTTCTTTTTCTAAAATAAGTTTCATTAACATTTCATATAATAATGACTTGTTAATGATGAACTCCTTCAGCTTTACCTTGTCTGGGAAGCACAATTGAAGGGCTTTATCTGCCCTTCCATTCTAAGTGATAACTTTGCTGGATAGAGTAATCCAGGTTGTAGGTCCTTGCTTTTCATCACTTTGAACATTTCTTGGAAGTCCCTTCTAGCCTGCCAAGTGTCCTTTGAGAAATCAGCTGACAGTCTTATGGAAACTCCTTTGTAAGTAACTCTCTGCGTTTCTCTTGCTACTTTTAAGATTCATTCTTTATCTTTAACCTTTGGTATTTTAATTATGGTGTCTTACTGTGGTCTTCTTTGGATCCAACCTGCTTGGAACTCTCTGTGCTTCCTGGACTTGTATGTCTAGTTCCTTCACCAAATTAGGGACGTTTTCTTTCATTATTTTTTCAAGTAAGTTTTCAATTTCTCACTTTTTCTCTTCTCCTGGCATCACTATGATTAGAACGTTGGCATATTTAGAGATGTCCCAGGGGTTCCTAAGCCTATCCTCACTTTTTTAATTGTTGTTTCTTCTTTCTGTTCTGTTTGGATTTTTATTTCTTCCTTACATTCCAAATTGTTGATTTGAATCCTGGTTTCCTTCCCTCTGCTCTTAGTTTCCTATAGATTTTTCTTTATTTCACTCAATGTAACTTTCATTTCTTCCTTATGTTTTTGCCATACTCAATGAGTTCTGATCACCAGCATTTTGGACTCTGCATCTGAGAGGTTCGTTATCTCAGATTCACTTAGTTCTTTTGGGTGGTTTTCTTCCATTCTTTCAATTGGGCAATGTTTCTTTGTCTCCTCTATTTGGCAGCCTCCATGTGTTTGTTTCTGTGTATTAGTTAGAGCTGGGTATACTCCCTGTCTTAGTAATGTGGCCTATTATAGAAAAGGCCCCTGTAAATTGTGTGGAGCGGAACCTTAGTTAATTGTCAGTGAGGAGCAACCTGCTTTATCACTGTGGCTCTGTGTGTGTTTGGGGGGGGAGAGAAGGAGGGCGCCTTGGAGAGGGGACAATGAAGCTGCCTGGCTTCTGGAAGTTTCCCCAGCACTTGCCTTATTCCCAGTCTTTTCACCTACTTTCCTTATGTGACTGACACCCTTCCAGCTGCTGCCCTGATGATGAAACTCAGAGTGGATGGGTTTGCATGTGTTCTAAGTCTATGTGGACCCTTTAGGCAGCTAAAATCCAGCAGTTTCTTCTGCTGCCCCTTGCAGGCCCTTTAAGCAGGGAAAATCAGGCAGTTTCTTCCACCACCCTAACCCCCACTGTTTTTTCATCCAGAGGTAAAGGGGATTTATCTTCCTGGTCCTGGAACCCTGGGCTGTGATAGCTCGCTCCCAAGATATCCCTCCTGATTGTTATCCACTATACATGAATGTGGGATCCTCAGTTCCACTGCCACCACTGCCTCTCCATGCCACACCCTCTCTCTGCCTACCTCTGTGACCCCACTCCTACCTGTCTGGATGAATGTGTCTTCTTTAAATCCTTGGTTGTTGGACCCCCATACAGCTCAATTTCCTGATGGTTCTGGGTGTTATTTGTTTTGAGACGTGGTTGTAATTCTTCCTATGGTTGTACCAGGAGGTGACGAGTGTCTGCCTATGCCTCTATCTCCTCCAGAAGTCCTGTACTGATTTTTGTTTGTCAGTCATACCTCAGTAAAAAGATTTTTTAAAAATCAAGTCTTTCCCTAACCTTTTCACATATAATTTATTTTTTGAATATTAGTAAAGAAGTTTATTCTTCAAAAAAGAAGAGGAAGAAGAAGCAGGGGGAACAGGGAGGAGGGAGGAGCAGAGGGTGGTAGTCGATAGGGAGCGGGAAGCAAGGGGGAGGAATGGAAGAAAGAAAATAAAGGCAATGTACCCAGTCAATGAAGGGTAATAAAAAGCAATCTTGGACATTTCAACTTTCTTTTGGCTACTGAAAATGGCCCAGAAATGGTATAATATGACCTAAGCTGTATTTGAGGAAGGTAACCCAGGCAGCAGGATGAAGGATAGATAGCTCAGAACAGGGAAAAGATAGCTACCAAAAAGCTATTGCAAAAAATAAATAAATAATTAAGGCAAGGATCTGAACAGGTTATTCCTGTTTTCTCTTTCTCTGGAATTGGGGCAGAGCTGACTCCACAGGTTGAAATCAAGCTGTGGGTGAAGGGAGTGTACGTGCTGGAGCCAGGCAGGGCCTGACCATCACGAAAGGTCAGGACCAAGGTGTGTGCAGGAATATAAGTAGAAGGTGGAAGAATAGGATCCACAAAAGTAGAAGGGAAGGAGGATGGGGAGTTGTCACTAAACCTTGCCAAGTCTATCTCATGAGTGCTTGCTGCTCTCCATCCCACTGTTTGAGGAGGCTGGCAAAATTTTGATTGGCAAAAAAATGTCAAGCATTGTCATGGATCAGATTGTGATATGTGGAAGTACTAACTCCCAGCACCTCAGAATGTGACCTTATTTAGAAATAGGATTCTCACAGATGTGATTAGTTACAGTGAGGTCATATTGGAGTATGGTGGGACCCTAAACCAATATGACTGTATCCTTATAAGAAGAGACAGGGACACATGCAGGAAGAATGCCACATGACAATGGAGGCAGAGATTGAAGTGCTGCAGCTGCAAGGCAAGGATTGCTGAGGACCGATGGCCACCACCAGAGGCTAGGGAGAGGGAAGGAAGGATTCTCCCCGACAGAGAGCAGAGGAGGGAGCATGGCCATCTGGATGCCTGAATTTCAGACTTCTGCTCCAGAACTGCGAGGCAGTGCAGTTCTGTTTAGCTGTCCATGTGTATAGGAGACGGAGGCATTTGGTAAACCTCTGTACCTTCCTCTCAATTTTCCCAAAACAGCTCTCTAAAAAATGTCTTTAATTAAAAGAAAAAACAACCTTTCAATGAACAGCATTATTAAATAAGTTTCACTGTTGTTTCAAATCCTGGTCAAATTTCATGACACAGAAATACAGATTCTATAGCCCCCCCCCACCCACCTTATCTGTGGTTTCACTTTCCACAGTTTCAGTTACCCATGGCCAACTGCAGTCCTAAAATATTAAATGGAAAATTTCAGAAACAAACAATTCTTAAGTTTTAAATTGAGTGCCATTCTGCGTAACGTGATAAAATCTCATGCTGTCCTGTTCCGTCCAGCCTAGCACATGAATCATCCCTTTGTCCAGCATCTTCGTGCACTGCAATATGACATGTCAAGGGACCACAGTCTCATAACTTTTATTACAGTACATGTTTATAATTGTTCTAGTTCATTATTAGTTATTGTTGTTAATATCTTACTGTGACTAATTGATAAATTAAGCTATCATAGGTATGTATGTACAGGAGAAAAGTGTGTATATGTGTATACACATATACATATGTGTATATATACGTGTGTGTGTGTGTGTACACACACATACATACACTGTTTTTGGTTCTATCCACTGTTTCAGGCATCTACTGGGGGTCTTGAAACGTATCCCCTATGGATATGGGGGGACTGCTGTATACTTTTAAATTTGGTTATATTTCTTTTTTAAAAAAAGATTTTATTTATTTTATTTTTAGAGAGATGGGAAGGGAAGGAAAAAGAGAGGGAGAGAAACATCAATGTGTGGTTGCTTCTCATGCAAACCATATTGGAGACCTGGCCTGAAACTCAGGCATGTGCCCTGACTGGGAATCCAACTGGTGACCCTTTGGTTCACAGGCAGGCACTCAATCCACTTAGCCACACCAGCCTAAATTTGGCTAGATTTGGTTATTTTTTCTATAGAAGTTTTCTTTTAATTACTGTCATTGCCAAAATACAAAATTTGAAAGATGATGTTTAATTTAAAATGGAAGAATTGCATCATTGGCTGAGCTTATGCCAATTATGCAAAAATATTGTGGTATTGCAATAATTTTGGCTATTAATGCTTACCTTTCCTAATGTCAATCAATTAGTTCAATTAGTTCAATTAGTTCTTGAAAACTAATCAGAAAGTGTTTCCATAAATAAATTTAAAATGCACTAAAACTCTTCACTGAGAAATTTTAAAACATTAGAAAATTGTTTCCTAGCTTTTTAAGTGTGAACTTACAAGAGTTGTTGCATCATTTTCAGAAGCAAAATTGCATAAACATGAAAAGATTTCTGATAACCAGTTTTCAAAATACCCTTTTCATAGCAACAGTATTTTTGGAAAAGTAGTTACATTCTTATTCCTTGGGGGGAAAGATGATATTATGTCCTTGAAGAGACACATTTTGTATTTGTTTTTCAACATCTGTTAGATAGCTTACTACTAAAAGTCCTTTTGTTGTCACAGAAAAAAAAAGCCAGAACATTAGATACCCATCTTTTTTTAAAAGTAAAATGCATAAACTATTTTTTTTATTTTTTAAATGGGCAAAAAATGAGAGGAATCACTCTGATTTCAAGACTTGTGTGGCAGCCGTGGTAGTGACTGTGTGGAGGGACAGACGGACCAACCATGGAACAAAAAGGAGAACCCAGAAATGGTTACAATGACAGCCAACTGATCAGTGACCAAGGTGCCAGCGCAATTCAATGAAAGAAGAATGGTTTTTTGCACAGATTGTCCTGGAGTAATTGGACATCCATAGCGAATAAGCAAACAAAGAGAACCTCACACCTTACATAAAAATTACCCAGCTCAAATGGATCACATATTTAAAGGTAAAACATACAACTGTAACTTTAGAAGATAACATAGGAGAAAATATTTAAGACCTACGGCTCAGTGAAGAGTTCTTAGACAAAACACAATTCATTAAACAAAAACATAATAAACTGGACTTCATCAAAATTAAAACTTTTGCTTTGTGAAAAACCTTGTTAAGACAATGAAAAGACAAACTACAGACTGAGAGAAAATATCTGTAAACTACATATTCAGCAAAGGACTAGGATCTAGAATATATAAAGAAGTCTAAAAACTCAACAGGAAAAATATATCTAATTAGGAAATGGGCAGACACGAATGGACAGTTTCTCTAATGAGGAGATAAGGATGGCAAATAAGTTATGAAAAGATATTCAACATCAGTAGCCACCAGGGAAATGCTCATTAAGACCGTGATGAGGTATCACTACCAACTTCAGAGCAGCACAACTAAAATAAAAAAACAGTGACAACACAGAACGCTGGTAAGAATGTGGACAACTGACTCCCTTCTACATACGGGGAGGAATGCACAATGAAATAGCCATTCTGGAAACCATTTGGCTGGTTCCTAGGAAACTAAATATGCAACTGCCATGCAACCCAGCATCTGTGCTCTTGGACATTTACCCTAGAGAAATGAAAACTCATGCTCATAAAACTCTGTACTTACGCTCACAAAAACCTGTACACGAATGACTGTAGCAGTTTTATTTGTAGTAGCCAAAAACGAACAACCCAGATATCCTCCAGTGACTGAAGGGTGGATGGTACATCCATACCATGGACTACTACTCAGCAACAAAAATGAGTGAACTATTAATACAAGCAACAACCTGCATAGTCTCCAGAGAATTATGCTGAGTGAAGAAGGCCAATCCCAAAATGCTGTCTGCCTTATTCCTCCACTTACATACCAGTTGTGAAGTGAGAAAACTACACAGGGATGAGCAAAAGTAGGTATACAGTTGTGAGTATGTAAAACAGTTTATTAATGTATTATTAGTTATTAATTATTGTATTACAGCTATGAACCTACTTTTGCCTAACCCCTGTAGAAACAGAAAACAGATCACTGGTGCTGGGGGTAAAGGAGGGCGCCAGGATCGGAGGGAAGAGAGTACAGGGGGTGGGGGGGCAATTGGAAACACTTTCTACCTGAACCTCACAGTGTGATTATCCTGATGGTGGTACCGTAGTACAGTTTCGCCAGCTGTTACCATTGGGAGTGGCTGGCTGAAGGGTACCTGAGACCTCTAGGGTCTCATGTATTTATTTCTCACAACTAAAATGCGAATCTCTAATTATCTCAAAATAAAAAGTTTACTTTTTAAAACATGTTTCCAACAAATAACGGATGAATAGGAGTTCTAAGGTTCTCCACCCACACCTTAAGGTAATAAATCACCTTAGGCACACGATTTTAGAGATCACTGCTGGGTGCTGCCAGCGCCTACTCAGTCGTTAGGCCCCTTTAACGATTCTCTGCACTCTTTCGAAGTTGCATTTCTGAAATGCAAATCTGATCATGCGACTTCTCAAAATCTTTCCTATGACACCTGAGCGCCTTCATGGGCTGGCCCTCGGCCTCGCCCCAGCATGCACACCTGGGCACCAAACTGCTCACAGTTTTCAACTGTGTCAAACCCCGTCTGGCTGTGCAATTCCTGAGGATAGCCACAATGACTTATTTCTATACACCCATCTTATCTCCAGTGTCTCTAATTAACTTATCTCCGATGCTTATCAGGTTTCCTAGCACGTATTAGGAGCACAACATCTTAAATAAAAAGCCCATTACCAAAGTTTATTACCTTTGTTTTGTTTATAACCTCCTAAGAGTCCAAAGGTGTTGGTTTTGTGTTTTCCTCAGAACACTAACCTGCAATCACTCCTGCCAGGTACACCAGCCCCACTCGGAGGCCTTTGTGGACCATTTCCAAGGGGATACCCAAAATGAGCTGCATAGCAAGATTCCCCAAGATGTGCTGAATTCTGCAGAGACAAACACATTTGTCAAGTATTACGGCCGATGCAGGCAGTTGTTTCCTTGGGAGAGTAACAGGCATTGAGGTGCTGTTTCTAGGTGTGGACTTTCTTAACTCAAATTCCATTTTCTAATTCTTTCAGCAGGTGAAAGAGCATTTTAGAAGTATACATTTATTTTATAAGTTCTGTTTTATAACAATTACTGATACAACACCAGAGAGCAATGAGGCTGGCCTAAGGAAAATAAACTTGAAATGAGGTTTACATGACAATTGACAACTTCTGTCAGCTTCAGCATCTGATTTTGTTAAGGTTGCATAGTATTTAGAAAAATCTTAATTCACTCAAATTGAGTTTAAATTTCAGTGGGTTTCTAAACAACTTGTCCTGCTGTCTCAGAATGTTCTTTAATAAAACAGATGGCAAGAGGAACCTCATTCCCATTTTTACATTTGAAAGTTTTTTTAAAAAGCTTACGAGAATGGAAAAATAAGTTTACCTCGTAACACTAGCTAAAGTTGGTACCTCCCGTGTACTACAATTTGGCATATAACATATTTGACTATAGGTGTTTTTATTACAGCTCTTAAATAGGTAAAAAATATTTTTAAATAAAAGTCATTATTTTGTTTGTCAAACCCGACAAGTATCGCTGGAGAATCTGTGAGTGTAATTTGGTAAATTCCCACATTAGAGTAATCCTCAATTTAGTTGCTATGCAGCACAATGCTGGGTTGTTGTTTTTTTTTTAAGATTCTAGGTTAAACCAAAAAGTTAAAAACCAAAATAAGTGTCAGACCTTCCACAAAGTACACCAGCTTTCATATTAGTTCCAGGGGTTGTGCTTTACATTACAATTTACTTAACAAACGCCAGCAGACAGCAGACCACGGAGGCAGCTCTCAGGGTGCACCTGGCAGCACAGAGGGCTCACCTCTGCGGCCCAAGCACACCAGCCCCAGCTCACTGTCCGAGCTGTCTTCAAAGGCACGCGAGAGGTGACTCGTGAGAGGGAAGCAAGGTTCAGTGCAGAATTGTCTAGCAAGGACAGTTACACTTGGCTTATACAGACCTTAGGCATAAAGGGGATTTGGAAATGTGTGCACTTTGTGCATCTGAACAACGATGTCAAAGAAAGCCATCGCGTCCTGACCTCTGGCAACATCTGGGAGACGAGATGACCAACAGCACAGAAACCCCAACAAATCAACCCAAACTCTCTTTCTTCTGCACAACATCACGATTAAAAGTGGCAGAGAGATGAGATCCTGTCATATTCTCAAAGCAGAAATATTAATTTTTTTATTCCAAATTGTATCCACCCTTCAAGGGTCCACCTGGAATCCATGTCATTTGTGAAGCCATCCCCATTTTGATCTTGCCCTCTTTCTGTCTGTATCGCTGTAGCTTATCCAACACTCATTTCGTAGCCCTTCCTTTCCTCCTCTAGTGAGGCTGGAAGAGCTAATGTTGACTTTCCCAGCCTTTCTTAGGTAGGGACACATAGTTCTGGTCAGTGAGATGCAAGTAAGAGCAGTCCTGCCAGGAGACTTAAGAGTGCTTCTGTCTTGACAAAAGGGACGATGTCACCAGTACCTGGAATTACCTCTTCCTCCTTTCTGCTTTGAATGCAGAGCTACAGCAGCAAACTTGCAACCATGAGAAAAAGACTAAGAAAAAAGCAGAGGTACCATCACAGGACCAAGAGTCCTGGCTTCATTAAACTGATGAACCAACCACCGACCTCTGGGCTCCTTATATGGGGACAAATTGACCTCTGTTTTTTTAAGTTCCTGTTAAATACTTTTTGTTACTTGCATATAAAAGCATTCTTAATTTATGCAACCCTGTGTATGGTATATTCTACATAGCCCTGCAAATTCTTTTTGAGTGCCTTAGTATGTGTCAGACACTGTAAAAGTTATGTTATGACCATTGTTTGATTTAATCACAGCAACCTTATGAGGTAGGTATTGTTACTCCATTTTATAGATGTGGAAACTGAGGCACAAAGCAATTAAGTAACTACTGTATACTGTAACACTATACTGCCTTATATTACTAGTTAACTGTTCCTTCCTTGTCATTTTAAAGCCCTGGAGTGCAGAAGCCACATTTGCTCACAACATACTTGTTAAATGAAAACCAAAGTGTGGAAATGTCCACAAAAATGGGCAGTTGATGATTTTGTCCCGATTTGTCAAGGCTCTGAGCCCTGTGTCCTGCCGTGGATGCCTGTTTACCCACAGGCCAGAGTCATCCTTCAAAGTTGAGACAACTGTTAGGCAAAGTTGGCCTCATCTGAAACCCCAGGGGTCCACCAGAGAGTGGGGCCAGCAGCACGCTCTTCACTGTCTGCAGTGGACACGGCGAATCATGGATTCTGAGCAAGGTCATAGATGGTTATTAGCATTTAAGAAACTATGAGCAAAACTAAAAGGCAGACACTGCAGTTCCTACGGCTTGTATTATTCCAGGAGGATAACAGGAGGATTATACACTCATCAAAATGTTCATGAATGATTTTTCTACATGTGTGGTGGGGGCAGGAACAGTGGGAGTGGTGTTTCATAGCCTAACATTTAACAACATCAAACAACCAGGGGAATGTACCTTTGGTTTGGTAATGATTTGATCTCTGCTCGTTAACATTCCTATGTAGATACCAATATTAGGCAATTATAATGCAACATCAAGTACAATGGGCCTGGAGTTAGCACAAATGGGTTGAAGTCCTGGCTCTACAACTTAGCTGTGTGACAATGAGCAAGTTACTACCTATCCTAAGCCTCAGACATAAAACGGCGAGAGTAACACCTGCCTCCTAAGGGTGCTGCAATGATCCTACAAGATCATGGATGTGAGATGCTTTATCAGTAACAGAGCTCTGAACAAATGTTAGGGGTTACAGTGATTTATAGTCACCTCCGACATCAGGGACTTAACTGTCATTCCTTACCCAGCATGCACCAGCATGTATGAGATAAACCTCCAGGCTTCCTCCCTCTTCATAGGATTGTAGATAAGTGGACTCTCCAAGATGCCCGTATCCAAGGTGATCCACTGTTTATGAGGCTTCCACACAGCATAGTAAATAAACACTGCCAGCTGACAGGGAGGGGCAGACATGAATGTTAACCATACCTTCTGCAGAGGACCCACTCAAGCCCGTAGGCACTGCCTTTGTTTCAAGTGGTTAGCTCTCAAGTGGGCCACTTCACAGCACGTGCTCAGAGGATGACAGGGATTAAATTTCCATGCCATGCACCTGACCCTTTAACTCTGGTCATATCCTACTTCCGCCAGTGGCTAGGAGCAGCCCTAGACCAAACTGTAGAGAAGACTCTCTCTGAACCCCTTTCCGCTCTTAGATGCCCACTGCCCTCATCTTCCTACACCCACCATTTGGTCTTTCATTTACGACTTAGTGTGAAATTAAGTGCTGGCTTCCAAAGAACAGGGTAGGGAAAGGGAAAAATAGTAACTAAGTCTACAGCGGAAGAAATAGCAAACACAACCTCAAACAAGTGATAAAGGCTAATGTCACCAGGAATGTGATGTAGCTGTCCCCAGCTCCCTGATGATGTGATGAGAAGGACGTGTCACCTCTACAGTGTTGTTCCCCAAAACCCATACCTCCAGTCTAATCATGAGAAAAATGTCAGATAAACCTCAATTGGGGGATATTGTACAGGATAACTGACCAGTACTCCTCAAGCTCTCGAAGTCACAAAAAAACAAAGACAGACTGAGAAACCGTCCAGAGCAGAGAGACGAGAGACATGACAACCAAATGCAATGTGACACCTGGGTTCCAGGGTACAGGAGGGACATAAAGAGATTAATGGAAAAATTACTGAAATCCAAACTGAGTCTGCAGTTTACTTAATAGTGATAGACCAATGTGAGCTTCTTAGTTTTAACCAATGTACTATGGAAATATAAGATAGTAACAATTTGAGAGACTGGGTGATGGGTATACAGGAACTCTCTGAACTATCTTTGCAACTTTTCTACAAGGCTGAAATTATTCCAAAATAAAAAGTTTATTGGAAGTAAATTTTCATTTTAAAAAGTT
>PVKM010023282.1:0-21265 GCA_004027735.1 Carollia perspicillata | reverse complement strand
CGTGCATTTGAGAAGAATGTGTATTTAGCTTCTTTGGGATAAAGGACTCTATATATATCAGTTAAGTCCATTTCATCTAGGGCTTTGTTCAATGTCACAACATCTTTGTTGATATTTTGTTTGGAGGACCTGTCCATTTTTGACAGTGGGGTGTTAAAATCCCCTACTATAATTGTGTTGCTGTCAATATCCTTCTTGAAGTCCTCTAAGATTTTCTTTATGTATTTGGGTGCTCCTACTTTGGGTGCATTAATATTTACAATCTTTATGTCTTCTTGGTGGATTCTTCCCTTGAGTATTATGAAGTGACCTTCTGGGTCTCTCTTTATGGCCCTTCTTTGGAAGTCTATTTTGTCTGATATGAGTATTGATACCCCAGCTTTTTTTTCTTGTCCATTTGCTTGGAATATTTGTTTCCAGCCCTTTACTTTCAATCTGTGTAGGTCTTTTGTCCTGAGGTGGGTCTCTTGTAGGCAGCATATGTGTGGGTCATGCCTTCTTATCCACTCAGCTATTCTATGTCTTTTAATTGGTGTGTTTAATCCATTTACCTTTAAGGTTATTATTGATAGGTCTTATTCATTGTCATCTTCGTACCTGTGTTCTCCCCCCCCTTTCTGTCCTTTCCTTAAAGTAGACCCTTTAGCATGCCTTGCTGAGCTGGTTTGGTGGAGGTGTATTCTTTTAGAATTCTTTTGTCTGAAAAGCTCCTTATTTGGCCTTCTATCTTGATTGATAGTCTTGCTGGGTAAAGTATCCTTGGTTGAAGTCCTTTAGTTCTCATTACTTGGAATATTTCCTGCCATTCTTTTCTGGCTTGAAGCATTTCTATTGAGAAGTCAGTTGCTAACCTTATTGGGGCTCCCTTGTATATTATTTCCTTCTCCCTTGCTGCCTTTAAGATTCTCTCTTTGTCTTGGAATTTTGCTATTTTTATTATGTGTCTTGGAGTGGGCCTCTTTGGGTTCCTCTTGATTGGGGCTCTCTGTGTTTCTTGGATTTGTGTGACTTTTTCTCTCACCAAATTAGGGAAGTTTTCCATCATTATGTCTTTGAATAGGTTTTCTATCCCTTTTTCTTTTTCTTCTCCTACTGGTATCCATATTATTCAGATAATATTATGTTTCATATTGTCTTGTATTTCTCTTAATCCCTCTTCATTCTTTCTGAGCCTCTTTTCCTTTTCCTGTTCATTCTGGGTGTTTTTTTTCTATTTTGTCCTCCAGCTCACTGATCCGATCTTTTGCTTCATGTATCCTGCTTTTTATTCCTTCTGCTGTGTTGTTCAGTTCAGATATTGTGTTCTTCATTTCCTCTTGGCCCTTGTTGATATTTTCTATTTCCTTTTTCATATTGATATACTTTGCAGCGAGTTCATTGTAGCTTCTTTGTAGTTTCTGGTAGTTGGTTGTGAGCTCATGGAGCTTCCTGGTGACCATTGCTTTGAACTCAACATCTGATAGTTGAGTTCCCTCTATTTTGTTTAGCATTCTTTCTTAGGTTTCCTCCTTTCCTTTCATTTGGAGATTGTTTCTTTTCTTCCCATTGTTTGTGTTTGTCTTCTTATTAGCCTCAACTTCTCAAATTGATCTGTTCTGGCTCCCTGAATTTATGGTGTGAGCTTCTGTGACAGAGTGCCTGTAAGGTTCAGTGGTGCAGTCTCCTCAGGTATCCTAGTGTTTACTGCTTCCGCCTATTAGCAGCTGAGGTCACAGCAGCCCAGTTGCAGGCACCCAGAGCGAGATGTGGATAAATCTATAGCACTGGAGTTGAGCTCATTTGCTGTTTCTGATATACATTCTTTAATCTGTATTGTCCTTGTAAAATATGTAGTATTTGTCCATTTTTAAAAATAATATACAAATAATATTGATAAGCATTATTGTATTTGATAGATATAATTTTTTTCACCCAACAGTATGTTTTAAAGGTCTGTCTGTGTTGCTACATGCACATATGATGTGGTGGAATGAATTGTGTCCCCCTGAAATTTATGTTGGAGTCCTAACTCCCAGTGTGATAATGTTTGGACATGGGGCCTTGGGAGGTATGTAGGTTTCAGATATGGTCATGAGGGTGGGGCCCTCATGATGAGATTACTACTCTCATTAAAAAGAGACACCAAACAGCACTCATGCACTGTCTCTCTCTCTCTTTCTCTCTGTCTCTCGGTTATGTGGGTACATATTGAGAAGCTGGCAGTTTGAAATGCAAAAAGACAGCCCTTATTGGCCAACCAAATTGACTGGCACCTTGATCTTGGACATTCAAATCTCCAGAACTGTGAGAGAGAAATTCTTGTTGTTTAAGCCATCCAGTCTATGGCATTTTCTTATGGCAGCCTGTGTTAACACAACTAGTTTGTTGCTTGTTAGCAGTAAGATGAATTTAACACCCACCATAGTGTACTTATCCATTAAACTAAATTTTCTTATCTAGTCCATCAACACAGATGTCTAGGTTGCCTCCAACTTATACAAAATACTATGACACATACTCATACATATCCATTTATTGGCTACCATGAAAATATCTCTGAGGTATACATTCAGGGGTGAGATTTTTGAATCATAGGGAATACCATCCTTAATTTTGCCAAGCAGTACCACACTGCTACCCATAATGATAGTTAACTGACCCATCAACAAAGTACTAGGGTGCCTGTTTCCACATATTCTCTCCAACAGTTCATATTGTCTAGCTTTCTAATTGTTGACAGTCTGATGACTATAAAACAGTTTCCAGCCCTAGCTTGTGTAGCTCAGTGGATTGAGCATGGGCTGTGAATCAAAGGGTTGCCAGTTTGATTCCCAGGGAGGGCACATGCCTGGGTTGCAGGACTCATCCCCAGTAGGGGCACATAAGAGGCAACTACACCTTGATGTATCTTTCCCTCTCTTTCTCTTTCCCTCCCCCTTCTCTAAAAATAAATAAATAAAAAATAAATAAATGAAATAGTTTTCAGTCCATTTAGAACACTGCCACCCCAGATACTCTTTCACTATATTTTATCCTCACTCAAGAAGAGTTTTAGATGTATATGGTATTTAAATGTGAGGTTCTCCATAATATAGATCTCCTTACATATTTTGCTCTATTTCATCCTCCTTCCAAACTTGAGCTTGTCTTTTTTATTAGCCTTGCCTCTCATACTAGGTACTGTCAGCTCCAGTGCTGTGCATCACTTAAAATTCTTTCCAGAATACCCTTGCCTCTCCTCTCCTGTCTAATTCATCCCATTCCTCCAGACCCAAGACAGTATCCAATTACCTGTAGCACCTCAACACTACTACTCCAGCTGTCAGTAGACAGCTGTGAGTGAATAAACTTACCAGAGTTTAGGGTCATATGAACTTAGGTTCAGATGCAAGGGTGTACTAGTTACTGTGTAATTATGGGGGTGGTAGTCTACCTCTCTCTGCCTTGGTTTCCTCATTGGTAACATGTCAGTAATAGCACCTATCACTAGTTTTGTGATGGTGAAATTAGATAATGTATATAAATTCCTAGGTAAAGAGTCTAGCTCACAGTAAGTGATCAAACATGGTAGTTATACTGGTTTTTAGTTTTATAGTTGTTTTATATATCTAAATCTTGCATCATCAGCAAGGTTGTAGGTTTCTTCTTTAAGGCAAAGACTGAAATAAGGCTGTCATTTAAGGCCAGGACACAATAAGCATGATGACTTCTTTATACTCACCATGCTTATTTTAACTACTATATCTGGCACAAAGCTAGGAACATAGTAAATGCTTAAGAAACATTTACTGGTTTGACATGAGGTGAGTTTGTGCTCTCTGCACATTACTTGCTTCCAAGGAGGGAGTGAACATTGTTTTTGTAATCGTTGTTCAAGTGCAGTTGTCTCCATTTCCCCCCACCACTTTCCCCTGCTCCAGCCACCCCCACCTCCCACCCTAACTCTTAACCCCCCTGTCCATGGGTCCTTTATAAATGTTTCTTGATTATCCTTCCCCTTCTTTTTCCTGCTATTCCCCACCTTTGGTTACTATCAGTTTGTTCTTTATTTCAGTGTCTCTATATTTTACTTGCTTGTTTGTTTTGTTGATTAGAACATTGTTATAAAATTCTATGTTATTCTAACATTCATTACAACCAACTCACCTTTTGCTTTGCTGTGGTGATTGGGACTGACTTGTGGTAACTTGTTCGTGTGTGTCTCTGCCTGTGTGTGTGTTTCCAAGTGTCAGGGAGTGTGGGGGGCTGGTTGAGGTGGTAGCTATGGATTCTCTAAGGGACAGTGTCAGGCTGCAGCTCACCATCCTAACCACTGCCTCTAGCTTTTCTCCCACAGCCTTCTAGCTGGGCTGTTTATCTGCTCAGGGCAGCTCCCCTGGGCAGGGCTGCACAGACCCTTCCCCATTCTTCTAGGCTGCTTTCACTACAAGTGGAAACAAGTTCTTTTCTTTCCTTTTTAATATTGAGTAGTTTATTTTTTTATATTTGTTGGGGTATAATTGACATGTAACATGTTAGTTGCAGGTGTACAGTGTAAGGATTCAATATTTGTATATATTGCAAAATGATCACCACAATAAGTCTATTTAAACATCTGTCACCATACATAGTTGCAAAATTTTTTTCTCGTGATGAGAACTTTTAAGATTTACTCCCTTAGCCCTGGCTGGTGTGGCTCAGTGGACTTAGTGCCAATCTGCAAACTGAAAGGTCAGTGGTTCAATTCCTGGTGAGGGCCCATGCCTGGGTTGTGGGCCAGGTCCCTGGTTGGGGGTATGAGACAGGCAACAGATTCATGTATGTCTTGCACACTGCTGTTTCTCTCCCTCTTTCTCCCTCCCTTCCCCTCTCTAAAAGGAAATAAATAAAATCTTTAAAAAAATTTACTCCCTTAATATTTTAAATATGCAGTACAGTATTGTTAACTATAGTCACCATGCTGTACATTACATTCCACAACTTATTTATTTTATAATGGGAAATTTGTACCTTTGACCCCTTTTTACTCATTTTGCCCACCACCCCAACCCTCCACCTCTTGTAACCAGCAATCTGTTCTGTATATCTGTGAGGGTTTTTTTTTTAAATCACATTCTACATATAAATGAGATCATATGATATTTGTCTTTGTCTGACTTATTTTACCTACCATGATGCCCTAAAGGTCCACTATGATTTTGTAGATTTCAGTATGTCATTCTTTTTATGACTGAATAATACTTTATTATATATACCACATTTCTTTATCTATTCATGAATTGGTGGACACTTAGGTTGTTTCCATGTCTTGGCTATTGTAAATAATGCTGCAATTTTAACATGAAGGGGCAGATGCATGTATTTTTCAAATTAGTGTTTTCATTTTCAGATAAATACCCAGAAGTGGAATTGCTGGATCATATGGTAGTTCCATTTTTACTTTTCTGAGGAACCTCCATACTGTTTTCTGTAGTGGCCATACCAGTTTACATACCCACCAACAGTTAATGAGGCTTCCCTTTTTTTCACATCTTGCCAATGCTTATTATTTTTTTATAACAGCCATTCTAACTGGTGTGAGGTGATATCTCCTTGTGGTTTTAATTTGCATTTCCCTGATAATTAGTGATGCTGAACATCTTTTTATATGTATGTCAGCTATTTATAATGTCTTCTTTGGAAAAAATGTCTACTCAGATCCTCTATCCATTTTTAAATTGGATTTCTTTGTTTTCATTTTTTTAAAATATATTTTGTTGATTATGCTATTACAATTGTCCCATTTTCCCTCTTTATTCCCCTCTGTCCTGTATATACCCCTCCCACCTGCATCCTCCCTCTCTAGTTCATGCCCATGGGTTATACATATAAGTTCTTTGGCTCCTACATTTCCTATACTAACCTTAACCTCCTCCCTGTCTATTTTCTACCTACCATGTATGCTACTTATTCTCTGTAACTTTTCCCCCTCTCTCCCCTTCCCACTCCCCCACTGATAACCCTCCATGCGATCTCCATTTCTCTGATTATGTTCTTGTTCTAGTTGTTTGCTAAGATTTTAAAAATATTTTAATATAGTTTATTTATTATGCTATTACAGTTGTCCCATTTTCCCCCTTCACTCCCCTCCACCCTGAACACCCTCTCCCACCCACATTCCCCACATTTAGTTCATGTCCATGTGTCATACTTATAAGTAGTTCAGTTTCTACATTTTCCATACTATTCTTACCCTCCCCCTGTCTATTTTCTACCTACCATCTATGCTACTTATTCTCTGAACCTTTTCCCCCTCTCCTCCTCCCACTCCCCTGTTGTTAACCCTCCATGTGATCTCCATTTCTGTGGTTCTGTTCCTGTCCTAGTTGTTTGCTTAGTTTGTTTTTCTTTTTGTTTTAGGTGTGGTTGTTAGTAATTGTGAGTTTGCTGTCATTTTACTGTACATTTTTTATCTTCTTTTTCTTAGATAAGTCCCTTCAACATTTCATATAATAAGGGCTTGGTGATGATGAACTCCTTTAATCTGACCTTATCTGGGAAGTACTTTATCTACCCTTCCATTCTAAATGATAGCTTTGCTGGATAGAGTCATCTTGGATGTAGGTCCTTGCCTTTCATGACCTCAAATACTTCTTTCCAGCCCCTTCTTGGCTGTAAGGTTTCTTTTGAGAAATCAGCTGCTAGTCTTATGGGAACTCCTTTGTAGGTAACTGTCTCCTTTTCTCTTGCTGCTTTTAAGGTTCTTTCCGTATCTTTAATTTTGGATAATGTAATTATGTTGTGCCTTGGTGTGTGCTTCCTTGGGTCCACCTTCTTTGGGACTCTCTGAGCTTCCTGGACTTCCTGGAAGTCTATTTCCTTTGCCAGATTGGGGAAGTTATCCTTTATTATTTGTTCAAATAAGTTTTCTACTTGTTGCTCTTCCTCTTCCCCTTCTGGTACCCCTATAATTCGGATGTTGGAACATTTAAAGATGTCCTGGAGATTCTTAAGCCTCTCCTCATAAAAAATATATATATATATATTTTATATATATATATTGTTTATATATATAAATATATATTTTATATTATATATATTTATATTTATATTTATATTTATATTTATATTTATATTTATATTTATATTATATATAAATATATATTATATATTTATATATTATATATATATTTATATATTATATATAAAATATATATTATATATAATATATATATATATATATAATATATATATATATATATATATATAGTTTCTTCATTCTGTTTTGGTTGAATGTTTACTTCTTCCTTCTGCTCCAAACCAGTGATTTGAGTCCTGGTTTCCTTCCCTTATAAATATATAAATATATATATTTATATATATAAATTTTTATAAATTTTAAATATAAATTTAAAATTTATAAAATTTTATAATTTATAAAAAATTATAAATTAAATTATAATTATATAATTTAATTATAAATTAAAATTTATAAAAAATTTAAATATAAATTTTATAAATTTAAAAATATAAATATATATATAAATATATATAAATTTATATATATAAATATATTTATATAAATATAAATATATATAAATATATTTATATATATATTTATATATATTTATATATATATATTATATATATATAGTTTCTTCATTCTGTTTTGGTTGAATGTTTACTTCTTCCTTCTGCTCCAAACCAGTGATTTGAGTCCTGGTTTCCTTCCCTTCATCGTTGCTTCCCTGTGCATTTTCCTTTATTTTGCTTTTCATAGCTTTCATTTTTTCCTCTAATTTGTGATGATATTCAACCAATTCTTGAGCATCCTGATTACCGTTGTTTTGAACTGTGCATCTGATAGGTTGGCTATCTCTTTCTCACTTAGTTGTATTTTTTCTGGAGGTTTGATCTGTTCTTACATTTGGGCCATTTTTTTTTTTTTGTCTCGGTGTGCCTATTATGCATAGTCAGGGTGGAGCCTTAGCTCTTCACCAGGGTGGAGTGACATCACTGTGTTGTGATGTTGTATGTGGGGAGAGGTCTGAGAGGGAACAGTGCTGCTTGCTCTCCTCTCTGCCAGCTTTCAGTCACTTCCCCCACTACCCACAATCAAACTGGGCCCTTCTGGTGCTGATTCCCGGCTGGGTGGATTTGTGTGTGTTTACGACCCTGTGGGTCTCTCCAGTGAACTCTCTTGTGAGTCTGAGAGTTTCTCCTGCCACCTCAACCCCCACAGGTGTTTTCAGTCAGAGGATTTGAGGCTTTATTTCCCCACACTGGAACCCTGGGTTGTGTGATCTGTCTTGCTCCGCAGTTGTTCCTCCCGTTTTGTCTGCACACACATGTGGGACTGCCCTGTCCACCAGCTGTTACCTCGCCTGGTCCATCAGCCACCACCTTGCTGTGATTCCTCTCCACCCATCTGCCAGTCTCTATCCCTCCTACCAGTCTGGATGAAAGTTTCTTCTTCAACTACTTGGTTGTCTGACTTCCATACAGTTCAATTTAATTTTGGTTGTTTTTTGTTTTTAAATTTGTTGTTGTCCTTTTGGTTGTGCAAGAAAGCATAGTGTGTCTACCTATGTCTTCATCTTGTCCAGAACTTGTATTTCTTTTTGATTTTACATTGTATGCATACTTTATATATATTTTAAAGATTAGCCCCTTATCAGATATACGATTGCCCAATATATTCTCTCATTCAGTAGGTTGCCTTGAAACAAGTAAACACAAACAAAGACACAGAGTCTTTGAATTTCCTCTCAGAATTCCCTGCCAGTGTGTCATGCTTTGTAAGAAGCAATTGCCTTGACTGTATACAATGCTGAGAGAGTGTTCAAGTTCAAGTAGCAAATTTAGGATAATGGTTAGGATTTAGAGATGGATCCAAGGGCATGAATTCAGAAAGGGCTTCAAGTGTACTTAAATGTTATATTTTTATGCAGGGCTATAAATGCAGGGTATTCATTTTCATATGATATGAGTCTCTCCAGAAAGTATCCAGTCATGTACTATGAAACTTAGAGACATTTATTGAAGAAGTTACAAGATACAAGAAACATTATACTCAGGACTATGACACTCCAGTCTCCTTCAAAGTAGGCACCTTGAAACCTCACACAGTTCTGCTAATTTCCATCAGCTGCCCTGTCATATTTTCCTGAATCTCACTGATGGTCTGAAATCTCTTCCTTTTCTTTCTTCTTTTTTTTTAAATATTTTAATTGTTATTTAGTACTGTTTTCAGTTTTTTACTTCCATCCTAGCCCATCACCCCAGCACTCCCCACCTTCCTCCCATTTCCACCTCCCTCTAGTTTTTGTCCATGTGTCCTTTATTCTTGTTCCTGTAAATCTTTCCCCTTTCCCCCTGAAATTCCCCTCTCCCCTCTGGTCATGTCACTGTCAGCCTGTTCTTTATTTCAGTGTCTTTGGTTATATTTTGCTTGTTTGTTTGTTTTGTTGTTTAGGTTCCTGTTAAAGGTGAGATCATATGGTATTTGTCTTTTACTGCCTGGCTTATTTCGCTTAGCATAATGCTTTCTAGTTCCATCCATGCTGTTGCAAAGGGTAGGAGCTCCTTCTTTCTTTCTGCTGAATAAAATTCCATTGTGTAAATGTACCATAGTTTTGTGATCCATTCATTTACTGATGGGCACCTAGGTTGCATCCAACACTTGGCTATTGTAAATTGTGCTGCTATGAACATTGGGGTGCATAGGTTCTTTTGGATTGGTGTTTCAGGGTTCTTGGGATATAATCCTAGCAGTACAATTGCTGGGTCTAAAGGCAGATTCATTTTTTAGTTTTCTGAGAAAATTCCATAGTGTTTTCCATAGTGGTTGTACAAGTATGCAATCCCACCAACAGTGCAGTAGGGTTTTCACCACAACCTCTCCAACACTTGTTTGTTGCTTTGTTTATGATAGCTATTCTGACAGGTGTGAAGTGGTATCTCATTGTGGTTTTAATTTGCATCTCTCTGATAGCTAGTGATACTGAGCATCATTTCATGTGTCTATAGATCCTCTCTATGTCCTCCTTGGAGAAGTGTCTGTTTAAGTCCTTTTTCCATTTTTTAATTAGGTTGATTGCCTTCTGAAATCTCTTCCCTTTCAAAGGTGATTTTAGTTTTGGGAAGTCAGGAGTTACAGGGCACCAAATCTGGGCTGTAGTAGGGCTGAGTCACCTGGGTAATTTGATGTTTTGCCAAAAGAACTCTGCACAAGATGTGATGCATGAGCAGGCATGTTTTCATGATGAAGCTGCCAATCACCAGTTGCCCATAGCTATGGCCTTCTGAATCATCTGAATAGTTTCTGTGGAGGAATGTTCAAGCTTAATGCAAATTTTGATGCATATTTTTTGTCAACTCACTTAGTCATTTTTAATGTGAAGGCCACACAGTAGACATGCTCACTCAATGGAGTCTATCACTCCCACTGACTAGTACAGTGAAGTTGTCATTGTTCATGCATGCGCATTCCATTCCACTCTCCTTGGCTTCCAGTTGACATCAGTGTCACACAAACCATTCTTGATATATTAACAATCGTTGGACTTTTTCCAGATAGACCTCATATGATATTTATTGTATATATTACATTATCTTGAATTTGCTAGTTATCATTTCCATGCTTATATTATCCATAAATAATACTGTATTTTGAATATTTTCAGACTTTACAGATGTAGAATTATCAAATTTAATGTGCCCTTCTACTACCAATTTATTTTACTTGAAATATTTTGAGATTTGCCCATATGGATTTTAGACCTCTGTATTAATATTCCATTTATAAAGAGAAGATAATTGAGGTATCTTTTCTGTTATTGATGGTCATTTAGATTGTTTCCTAATTTTCACTCACACAAACACTGCTATAAC
The DNA here is from genome assembly GCA_004027735.1 of Carollia perspicillata. Classification (NCBI taxonomy): domain Eukaryota; kingdom Metazoa; phylum Chordata; class Mammalia; order Chiroptera; family Phyllostomidae; genus Carollia; species Carollia perspicillata. Next base: position 10,435 of record PVKM010023282.1, on the reverse strand, counting down.
AAATTATCTGATAGATAGCTCCCTGTGCACAACACAAAAGATATTTAGGGGTGAACTTCCTAGTCTGTAGGGCATATACCTTTCATTTTGCTAGGTATTGTCATAACATAGAAGGATTCTTCTGCTTTACTTTCCTTCTAACACTACATGTGAGTTGATGTTGGCCAACATATTTGCCAGCCCTTGGTAGCATTTTCCAGGCTTTTATATCTCTGCCCAGATTCCCAGAAAAGATGGGAGAGGAGTGAGGAAGAGGGAGGTCAAGGTTCTACAATTAGGAGGAGAATGTCAACTCTGGGGAATTTCCTGTTATATATAGTTTAATGAGCAAAAGTTTTTGTTCTCTATTTTGGTGAAAATAATATTACATTTCTGTTGGAAACTTACAATTTTTACTCTGAAGTAGAGGAGTTTTTCCCCTTTTGTTTTTGTTCTTTGCAAATAAGTGGAATGTGCCAATTAGAAAGCTAATGTTCTAAATGTTCACTTGTGGTAATAGATATTTTTAAATGTTTTAAATAGCATGGAACATTGGGCTTATTCTAATTGCTTTCCAAAGTTTCAAATTTGTTAAAATGAATTGAATTTAAAATGTGACACAACTTTATGGAGAAAAATTGATTATAATTATTTCCCACTCTAATATGCATTTTGTAATGGGAAAAATAAGTGATAGGAAATATGGTTACCTTTTAAAACAAGTAAGAAAATTCTTAAAGAGCAAGTTTGGCCATTTTATGTTATCTCTTATGTTCACAGGTGGGAAAGGATAAGTTCCACAGAATGCTGGTGACTGAAGGTAAACCTGGAATAGGTGAACTGCCTCTCAGGCAAAGGTCGAAGCCTAAATACAGTGTGTTTCCTAAAGAAATGGGAAGTGGAGTACCATCCTGGGTAGCTTTTGATAAGCAGGTAAGTCACATGACATTGGGAGAAATGCAATCTTAAAATGTTACATGTACTAAATATTAAGTAGACTTGAGAAAATAAGAGTCCCAATGTAAATGTTAAGGCTAGTTTTTCTGAAAAGACAAATTATGGAGCAAAGATATGCCAAACAAATTAAAGGTATCCCTATTTCTGTTTCTGATCAGGCACATTGGTTGCAGGATGCCAAATGTTCACCTTTCTTGGCTAATGCTTATTAACTTTTCTTTTAATAATTACTTATTTTAAAATGATAGACTACATTCAATATTATTTTGTGTTAGTTTCAGGTGTACAGCATAGTGGTTACACAATCATATACATTAAAAGGTGTTCCCCCTGATATTTCATATACCCACCTGATGCCATGCATAGTTATTACAGTATTATTGACTATATTCCTTATGTTGTACTTTATAGCCTGATAACTCTTGCATAACTATCAGTCCATACCTCTCAATCCTTTCACCTTTTTCACCCAATATCTCAACCCCCTCCCCTCTGGCAACCATCAGTCTGCTCTCTATATCTGAGTCTGTTTCTGTGTGTTCATTTATATTATTTCTTTAGATTCCACATATAAGTGAAATCATGTGATATTTTATCAAACTTTCTCTCATCTTCTCCCCTGGACAGGATAAGCTGTTCTATAGACCACCACTTTTTTTTATTCAGTTGCTATTATCTAAATAATTTCGTTTGATTCTCAGTGTGCCATTACGTAGCATCAGAAAGATGCTTTCTCTCCTTTTCTCCATACCAATTATGGTTTCCCCTCCCTGAGGACCAGACGGTGTCATGCCAAGAATTGTAAAAGTGAAGGAAAGAGGTGCCATTATCAGAGAAGTGCCTGAACTTCTTAATGTTTATGTTTATACACATAAGACACACGTATATTGTGGCATATTGACAGTTGACAAAGGCAATCCATTTGAATATCTTAAAAAGGAACTAAGATTGAAAGGAAAAAACCCAAGTTGACCAATTATTTCTCATTGATGTGTTTATCAACAACCCTGTATCTCTGCCCCATGTTCTGTTCTCCAAAACAGAGACTGTTCTTAGATTATTTAGGCCCTATAATTAAAATATAATTTAGGTAATTAGACAAAGAATTCAAACTTTTATGTACTGTTTATCAGGTGGTACTTTTAGCAGCTTTTTAAAGTATATTTTATTGATTATGCTATTACAATTTTCCCAATTTCTCTCTCCCCTTTATCCACCCTCTGCCCTGTACCACTGCCCACCCTCCAGCATTCCCCCACCAACTTAGTTCATGTCCATGGGTTGTACATATAAGTTCTTTGGCTTCTCTGTTCCCTACATTATTCTTAACCTCTCCCCATCTATTTTATGCCTACCAATTATGCTTCTTATTCTCTGTATCTTCTCCTCCCCATTCTTATCCTCCCCCTCCCTACTGAAAACCCTTCATGTGATCTCCATTTCTTTGTTTCTGTTCCTGTTCTAGTTGTTTGCTTAGTTTTGTTTTTGTTTTTTCGGTTTAGTTGTTGATGGTTGTGAGTTTGTTGTCATTTTACTGTTCATATTTTTGATCTTCTATTCCTTAGATAAATCCCTTTAACATTTCATATAATAATGACTTGGTGATGATGAACTCCTTTAACTTGACCTTATCTGGGAAGCACTTTATCTGCCCTTCCATTCTAAATGATAGCTTTGCTGGGTAGAGCAATCTTGGATGTAGGCCTTTGCCTTTCATGACTTCAAATACTTCTTTCCAGCCCCTTCTTGCCTGCAAGGTTTCTTTTGAGAAATCAGTTGATAGTCTTATGGGCACTTCTTTGTAGGCAACTCTCCTTTCCTCTTGCTGCTTTTAAGATTCTCTGTCTTTAATCTTGGGTAACTTAATGATGCTGTGCCTTGGTGTGTTCCTCCTTGGGTCCAACTTCTTTGGGACTCTCTGAACTTCTTGGAAGTCTATTTCCTTTGCCAGATTGGGGGAGTTCTTCATTATGTTTTCAAATAAATTTTCAATTTCTTGCTCTTGTTCTTCTCCTTCTGGCACCCCTATGATTCAGATGTTAGAGCATTTAAAGTTGTCCTGGAGATTCCTAAGCATCTCCTCATCTTTTTGAGTTCTTTTTTTTTATTCTGTTCCAGTTGGGTATTTATTTCTTCTTTTTGTTCCAAATTGTTCATTTGAGTCCTGGTTTCCTTCCCTTCACTGTTGGTTCCCTGTATATTTTGCTTTATTTCACTTTGGGTAACCTTCATTTGTTCCCTCATTTTGCAACCAAGCTCAATCAGTTCTGTGAGCATCCTGATTACCTGTGTTTTGAACTCTGCATCAGATAGGTTGTTTATCTCCTTGTTGATTAGCTCTTTTTCTGGTGTTTTGATCTGTTCTTTCATTTGGGCCATATTTCTTTGTCTTGGCGCACCTGTTATGTTGTAAGGGGGTGGAGCCTTAGGTATTTGCCAGGGTGGGGCAACTCTCTTTGTTGCGTTGTGGCGCTGTATGTGGGGGAGGGGTCAGAGAGGGAACAATGCTGCTCACTTGCTCTGCACTAGCCTCACTCTCCCATGAACCCTCCTGTGAGACTGGGAGTTTCTCCTGCCCTTGCAACCCCTGTAGTATTTGACAGCTAGCTTTGAGTCTTCAGTTCCCTGTTCAGCTAGCCCTGCCTTGCCCACATAGTCTGCTGCCTTGCTGTGCATCCTCTCCTTTTAGCTGCCTGTCTCTACCCCTCCTACCAGTCTGGGTGAATGTTTCTTTAACTCCTTGGTTGTCAGAGTTCCATGCAGTTTGATTTTCTGGCACTTCTGGTTGTTTATTGGTTTTAAATTGGTTGTTATCCTTCTTTTGGTTGTGTGAGGAAGCAAAGCATTTCTACCTCCACCTCCATTTTGACCAGATCTCCTAGCAGCTTTAACATGGATTGACTAGCAATGCTTTGATTCCAATTAAAATGTCTTAAAATTTGATACAAGTGACATGTCCCATGTCATCAATGTTAAGGTCCATAACTTAGAGCGCATATCTTTTTGAAAGCCATTTCTGGCATGTATGGAGATCTAACAGACTGTAGGGAAGCTTCTTTCCAAAGTAGAGTCATCTCTACTTTGAACATGAACCAATATTTTTCTATCTCTATCTTTTTAAAAAATTATTTCCCATGCCTGACTCATTGCTAGGCCCAGAGTTCAGAAAAAGCTTCTGACCTGATGTACTGGGATGGATCATTGATGGTTTCCTGTTAATGTCAATCTTATAGGTGTTTGTACATCATCATTCTAGAATATATAATTTGCAAGGGCCAAAGAAAAGATTGTACTTTTAGTTCTTGTGTTAAAAAGATGGTTATTTTCAATAGGTAAAACTAATTCAGTACTGAATAAGTAATGTTGTAGGCCACAAAATATTAAACTATTCTCTTGAATTTAAAGTTGAAAATTCCTTTTATTTTTATCAATATGTAACATGTGCCTTTCAAGCCTATGTTACAGCCCTTTAATTACTTACAAAATTATGTAGAATATTTAATGAGGTTGGAATAATTTTAGCTTCCAACTACTTGAGAAAATGAAGACCTTGGTCATTTCAGGCCTAACTAAATGCAACATAATTCTTTCAGTTATTTTGTTGGTCAACTTCAATTAAATATTCATTGAGCTTAAAACGAGACACTAAGACTATGAAATATTTACATGCTGTGATGAGAATATGAACTACAGACTAAATCCCAGTTAATACCTATAGAAATTTATAAAACACTTTCTAGATTTGTGATGCAACAAAACAAGGCAATACCTGTTAATAATTTTTCTTAAAAATGAGACATTTTTAACTCATTGCCAGTTTTTCCAATAGCTTTTAATCATAGCAGTACATCTAGTGTTACACTCTCAAACAATACAAAGTAGAAATAAAGGCAGTTCCTTGGAGAGTATATCAAAATTAATGTTTGCAGATGCTCTTGGTGCCCATCCAGATCCACCTTAAGAGCAAGGTACCCATCCCCCTCAACTGAAGCAAGTGCTTTGGGAAACAATTCATATTTGCAATCTCCTGTTGACTTTTGCTCTTGACCAATGGTCATTGCATTGCCCAGAGAAGCTGGGGAGGTAACACAGGCCCATTTACCACAGGAGCAGGCAGCAAATGGTTGATTGATTTGTCAAGGGTAAAAATCTGAGCTTCTTCAAGGTGAGCACCTCTTTATTCTGATATAGGCTCCATAGGCCTTGTGTGTCTGACCATCGCAAAACTTCACATGGGAATGCATCCTTGCTGTGCTCATTTCTCTTCCCTTGACTGCTCCCCTCATTCCTTTCTAGATTTCTCCTATGAGTATGTCCATAACAAAGGACATGCACCTAAATCATTGTTTCAGGCTCTGCTTCTGTGGAGCCTAGCCTAAGAAATTATTCCATTTTATTCCATAATTCTACAAGTGACCATCAAAATGCTGTGCTCAGGCTGACCATAAAATTACAAGCAGAAAAGAGGCTATTTGCAGTCATGAAAAAGAGCCAGTGTTTATTATTCTAAATGGCTCCTATGGCAGACATTTCTAGCAGTTTATCTTTTATTCTCCCACCCCACCTTCATTCTCATGGAGAGAGCATCGGTTTTATTCAGGCTGGAGATATAAGCACTTAAAAGTGTTCACTTCCATAGGCTCCTTGCAGCTAGGACCAACCATGTGACTCAATTCTGGCCAGTGATATATGAGTTAAGGTTTATTAGGTGTGGCTCCCAGGGAAGTTATTTTTTTAATTAAAAGAGTCAGGCTCAGCTGGTATGTTTTCCTGCCCTTCGCCCTACCTTTGTGTTTCCGTATGGAACTAGGGCATAATTCCTTAGGGCACAGCAGCCACCTTGTGAGTGCTGCAGATATAAAGAGGATCTAGGGCCCTGCTGCCATCTTAGACCTACTGTTTTTAGGCCACTCAGGGTCTCTCTCTCTGGACCCTTGTTATATGAGAAAAATCAGTCCCTATTTCAGAGATTCTTTACTCAGGGAGGCCTTTGGAAATGTGCAGAGGTGTTTTGGGTTGTCACAATGACTGGAAGTAGTACTGGACTAAGTGAGGTAAGTGAGGCACTTGTCTTGGGTGCAAAATTTAAAGGGTGACTCAAAACTCAGTAACCAAATTAGATAATAGTTAATTTTTATTTTAATGAAATATGTCAAAAATAAAAATTAATGCAAAAACTTCATGATGAACAAAATGCCAACATTTTAAATAAAGACAGGATCAGTAACTGCCATGCTTAGCTATACTAGAGGCTGAGACAAAAGGAAAATCAGTAATACTGATTCCATCTTTATTTAACACTTGGCATCATGGATTTTTTTTTGCATTAATTTTTATGTTTTAAATCACCTTCTTTAGGGCCAGCTCTGATTGGGAGGTGCTGTTACTATTGAGTACCTGGGGGCCAACCATAATTTTACACCCTAAAATGTGGAAAGGGCAACTGCACACTGGAGAGAATGTTCTACTTAAAATGCCAGTACTGTTCCCATTAAGAAACACAGTTCTACTTGCTTAAAACTCCTGGCATTGGGAGGATTTATACAAACAGCAAAACAATTTTACCTGATAATACGCCCACTTCTAAAGACTATTTATTTTATTGAATTAATTTAAATATAAACAAGCACATAATCACTCACACCAGTTAGTTGCAGTAATCACCCCAGCACCTCCATAAGGAAGAAACAAACCTGGATGATTGTTCTCATTCTATCGGTGAGGAATCATTTATAAGAAGTGGGTCAGGGGCCAGGGTTCTGAGGTTGCATGTTGAAGGCACTGGAGCTACCATGTAATGTTAACTTTAAAAATACAATAGCCAGTTATTTTACCAGTAAAAGTGAGTTTATTCAGGAATGAGAGAAGAATTGCATTTTGAGACATGCAAACTATGACAAAACATATGCAAGTACAGAGAACAAAGGAGGGGCATGGTACTTTATAGAGAAAAAGAAAGAAGTTGGGAGGGGAAGTTATGAACAAAAGTCTATTAAAGGACAGTGACAGTTCAGGGTGGTGATAGCTTCTCATTGGCTGAGTTGTGGCATTTTGCATTGCGTCTGTTGTTGCTGGGCAAGGAGAAAATCTTCCTCCTGCTGGAGTAGTAAAGTAAGTCTCTTCCTGTTGAGAAGTACAAAGTATGCTTCTTTCTGCTGGAGTCTGCAGAGGGCAGTGGGTAGCAGTATGTGAGAGTTCTCCCTTTAGGGATTCCCAATTCTGATAATTTTTGTAATTTTTAAAATATTTTATTCATGTTTTATTACAGTTGTCTCCATTTTCCCCCCTTTGCCCTCCTTTGCCCATCCTATCCCCTGCTCTCTCAGTGAGTCCCCACCCCGTTGTCCATGTCCATTGGTCATTCATACATATTCTTTGACTGGCACTTTCCCCTTCTTTACACCCTCAGCCCCCTTCCCCTACCCCACTGGTTGCTGTCAGTCTGTTCCTTGTTTCCACATCTTGTTTCTATTTTGCTCATTTGTTTTATTCATTAGGTTCCTCTGATTCTGATAATTTTAAATGAGGTTTTCTTTATTCATTTTTATATAAATAACTAAATGTGATTGTGGCTTAGTCACTTTACCTCTCTAACCCTTATTTTTTTACTATTGTGTGGGGTTTGGCTGGCTGATCTCTAGTGATGTTTTACCACTAGCATTAGATCTCTAAGATGTTAGTCTTACTTTATAACGTTTAGTTTGTGACTAAAAGCAAATTCAGCTTGTTCATCATAGAGCTGAGCCTAGACCCTGGATCTTTTGGCCTGAGGCTCTTTCTAATTATGCTAGGCACCTATTGCTTCATTATTAATTTAAATTTGGCATTTAGTAGTTCATGATATACTGTTGTTGCTATTGTATATGATCTATCATTAGCTGCTATTATAAAAAGTCAGACTAGTTAGAAATTTTCAAATGACTGAATGTTTTTATGTGACTTTTATTTAAATGTTAAGCACCATTTACACTCACTCTACAATTATACTCTCATTTCTTTTAATTTGTCAACGGCGCCTATTTAGCCTAATTTGTTTCCTAGTTTGCAAATGACCCTATTATAGTAAGTGGCAGGATAAAGGTTGATCCTATGGGGTATGCATACATTTAAAAATGTTATTTTATTTTTTCCATCTATTGTGGACATAATAATTATAATCAAACCTACTGACCACAGAATTAGAATTTTAATAACTTTGCATTGATCATCATTGGATTTGTGGTGAGCTGAATATTTATGGAGAATTATGTGAATCTTTATGCTTTGAACAATATAAAATATATTTTTAAAATATAACTTGATCTCTTTGATTTTTTAAATTTAACAAGTTGGTTTATTATTCATGCAGTGAGGGAAAACACACAAGCTTAGTAACCACAGGATGTCTAAGTGAGTACATGTTAGAAAAGACTTACTGTAGGACTTGGGTTTGTGTTAGGTAGTTTTGGAGAGGGCTTACGGAAGTGGGGCCTTTTTCTGGATTGGTTTCTATTAAGAAGTGGGGATGCTTCTCTGATTATGTATCAATAAATTTCACTTACACTGAGAGTAGAGTGAGGCCACAGCTATAAGTGTGAGAGAAGCAGCTGTCACTCCTGTGAGCTCCTATGAGAGGGGGATATTTGACTTTTGTGTCTTAAACAATTTTCATGTTCTATCTGTGTTGAGACATGGTTACGGGGTAGTCTTGTTTTTGAGTTGATCCATTGTGGTCTCAGACTGGCCTTGTCTGAGATTGATGTTCTATGAAAGTGTTCATATTCAGCAGGAGAACACAAAGTCTTTGCTGTGGCTGCCAGCCCGGCTTGTAGCAACACCAAAGCCAGATGATAGTGCAGGGCTGGCTCCTGAATTTCAGGGGTTGCTTTTCTATTTCTAACCCAATATCAGCAAAATGTTTAATTTTCCTACTGGGGTGTGGGGTCAAGGAGCAATAAAATACATTAGAATTTCATATAACTACCAAAGAAAAACACATAAACACAGATTCTTGAAGTTTGGCCTATACCCAATTAGGAAAGTCATAAAATATAATCAGAGTATGTAAAATAAAATTAAAATTTTAAGAATAACTGGAAGATTAGTCATATATTGCACCTTTAAACCACACCCAACATTTCAAATGAAATTTTTTCCATAAGCTTATGTAATTTTCAGATTATCTGAATCCTATTAGAGTCACTTCATAAAAGACACCAAGAGGAGTAAGAAAGACTGTGCAACCCAGGGTTCCAGCATGGGGAAATAAGCCTCAAAACCTCTGGCTGTAAAAACTTGTGGGGGTTGTGACAGCCGGAGAAACTCCCAGTCTCACAGGAGAGTCCGTTGGAGGCACCCATGGGGTCCTAGAATGTACACAAACCCACCCACAGGAATTAGCACCAGAAAGGCACAAGTCGCTTGTAAGTAGTAGAAGTGGCTGAAAGCGGGGTGAGAGGCTAGCAAGCAGTAGTTCCATCTCTAGCCCTTCTCCACATGCAGTGCCATAGCACAGCAAGGTGGGTTTCCCCTCTGGCAAATACCTAAGGCTCCACCCTTTACAACATAACAGATGCACTGAGACAAAGAAATATGGCCCAAATGAAAGAACAGAGATCAAAACTCCAGAAAAAGAACTAAGCAATGAGGAGACAGCCAACCTATCGGATGCAGAGTTCAAAACATTGATAATCAGGGTGCTCACAGAAGTGATTGAGTATGGTTGCAAAATAGAGAAAGAAGTGAAGGCTATGCAAAGTAAAATAAAGACAAATATACAAGGTACAAAAAGTGAAGGGAAGGAAACCTGGACTCACATCAACAATTTGGAACAGAAGTAAGAAATAAACATCCAACCAGGACAGAATGAAGAAACAAGAATTTTTAAAAAATGAGGTGAGGCTTAAGTACCTCTGGGACAACTTTAATTACAGCATCTTAATCATTGAAGCCAGAAGGAGAAGAAGAAGAGCAAGAAATTGAAAACATATTTGAAAAGAATAATGAAGGAAAACTTCCCCAATCTGGTGAAGGAAATAGACATGCAAGTCCAGGAAGCTCAGAGAAGAAGTTGGACCCAAGGAGGAACACACGAAGACATGTCAATTAAATTACCCAAGATTAAAAGATAAGGAGAGACTTCTAGAAGCAGCAAGAGATAAGGGGACAGTTACCTACAAAGGAGTTCCCATCAGGCTGTCAGCTGATTTCTCAAAAGAGACCTTACAGGCAAGAAGGGGCTGGAAAGAAGTATTCCAAGTCATGAAAGGCAAGGACCTACATCCAAGATTGCTCTGTCCAGCAAAGCTTTCATTTAGAATGGAAGGGCAGATAAAGTGCTTCCCAGATAAAGTCAAATTAAAGGAGTTTATCATCATAAGCTCTTATTATATGAAATGTTAAAGGGACTTATCTAAGGAATAGAAGATCAAAAAGTATGAACAGTAAAATGACAACAAACTCACAAGTATCAACAACTGAACCTAAAAACAAGAACAAAAACAAACTAAGCCAACAACTA
>PVKM010023281.1:0-21280 GCA_004027735.1 Carollia perspicillata | reverse complement strand
TATTTTGCCGTCAGCAGGTCTTTGACTTAAGTAGATGAATTAGCTCCCTGGTCTGACAGTCAGGCTGTCTTATTTACTGGCCCACCATTGTCCTCATTTTCTGCCTCTCAAAGCTGTCTTCACTCTTACAAACAGCTCAAAACAGTACAGCAATATTCTTTCCCCCTGTTAGAATCATGAGGGATGCTCAGTGACTCAGTCAGAGCATCATTGAACTCTGCTGGTTGTGGAGACTTCCCCACACCATCCCTAACAACCCAAATCACCAGCCTTATAATCACAAAACAAAAACAAAACAAAACAAAACAAAAAAAACCCTGTAGTTTTGTCAGTACCTGAAGGATAGTCTCTGACCATTTTCAAGTTTTAGGGCAGAGGACAGGTGGCTTCTATTTTTAGAAAGACATTATAGGATACTAACCAAGACCAGTGTCTTGCCTTAATAACAGCTGGCACTTGCTGTGCAATATTTATGTCTCCTTTAATGACTCTATTAGTAGGGACCATGATCATCCAATTTTTAGCTGAGAAAGTTCCACTTACAAGTCAAATCACTTAAAGAAGTTTCAAATAGCTAGTAAATGATGGAGATAAAGTTCAATATAAGCCTGGTTACACTCTTCACTTCTGTATCTTCTCACACTGTTGAGATGTTTTTGCAGCTACATTTGCATTGCATTCTGCCATCCTGAACTCTACTGCAGATTACCTCCAGAGAAATCCCTACTTAACCAAATCTTCAAAAGAAGTGGGAAGTACTTTCTGCAGGGACTGTGGAGGCAACAACATATGAGCTCAACTTGGCAAAGGTGACAAGTTCCAATTATGCAATTTAACTTCAGGCTCTATCTACATCACAATAGTTTTCACATGTTGCCAAAGGTATAGGACTGGAAATATGATATGTAGACAGTTTGCATCAGCATGAAGACAGTTGCTTTTGTCTAAGACAGAGGCTGTAACTCCAGGGGGGGAAGTGAGTTTAAAGTTCTACATAAAAGATAAAAATTGGAGAATGAAGGAAAAGATGGAAGTCCCTGAAAGAGGTCACATGTGTGTAATGGATGTGGGCTGGGCAGAGGACATAAGTAGACTTCAATATCTCCAGGCACAAACACTATAGGACCTAGGCCCTGGCTGCAGTGACTCAGGTGGCTGGGGCATTGTCCAGCCATCTTTCAGAGATCTGAAAGGTCATGGGTTTGACTCCCAGTCAGGGCACATTCCGAGGTTTCGGGTTTGGTTCCCAGTTTGGGTGTGTGTGAGGTAACTAATCGATGTTGATGTTTCTTTCTCACATCAATGTTTCCCCCCTCTCTCTCCCTCTTTCCCTGTCTCTAGAATCAATAAGCATGTCCTCAGGTGTGGATTTAAAAAACATATTAGGATCTAGGATCCCTCTTTGGCTTCCACAAGACACTTGAGGAATAAAATCTAGATGGGGGAGACCCTCACACAATCTATGATGGTGAACTATAGTCCTGTCCATTAGTTTCAGTAAAATGGCTGTGTCCTTCTGTGTACTGTGCCAAGCAAAACACAAAGGTTCTCTTTGTGTGTTCTCATGATAGTACCTCCAGAGAAATTCCTACTTAACCAAACCTTGATGTGTGTGTTCAAGATTAACCAAACCTTGATCTCATGATGTGTGTTCTCAAGGAAATAGTGCTGTATCTTTTAGTTTTAAAGAAGATGAAGGTCAAAGAAATGAAATTTCTTTACTTTTTTGGTCCTTATATTTGAACTTTCATTATGGTTTCAAAAGTTACGGAAATGACCACACTTAAATAATGTGTTCACATTTAAATTTGTGTTCACCTATCACATAAAACACCCACACACATATGGAAGGCTGTTCCAAATGTTGGTCTACACACGGTGATGGTATGTATCAGATAATCTGATATGCATGGATAGCTTGATAGTTTTTTTCAAGCAGCTTCAAAATTTTGTCTCTCCAGGATTTGGGGAATAGGGCTTCCTAAGATAGCATGGCATAGGAAAAAGATGGCCTGATAATAACCCACATAAAAAAACTCAAATAATTTCAATAACTCTAAGTTAGTTTGACTTGAATAAGCTTCAGAATAAACTAATTAAATTTAGGCTTTTTAAATAAGTAGAACAATTTAATTTTTTTTTGCTTAGAATATTCTTTTTTAAAAGATCCCTAAAGAAAGTATTCTTAGCATCTTCTCAAGTTCTAGGCTTAACCCAAATGAAAACTTGTGTAGTCAAACCTATATTTCTTTTTCTTGAAACTTACACCCTGAACTAAACCAAAATGGCTGACGAATTGTCACAGAACCACCCTAGACAGTCCCCATGGGTCATGTGATATACTATTCACTAAATATTCACTGAACATCTCAGGGAATTTTCTGGTGCCTTAGGAGCAGGATCTTGTTCACCTCAAGTTCAAAGATCCATTGTTTTCATTGGGACCTTTATATAACACTCCTTCCTGAGCCATTATGAATATTCTCCAAGATCTGGAGCTCTGGAACCTCTCAGGATGTCAGAAGCAGCTACTTGAACAAAGTCATTTGAGAGCAGGGGTTGTGATTTTTCAATTGTCACTGCCATTGAGTGATTCTTACCATCTTGGAGCTGCTCGTTGTAGCATTATGTGTGTGAGTATGTGTCAAATTCGGGAAGGGACACTCTTCCAGCATGACATTGAGCACTGTTAACTGGTTTTGAGAAACAAAAGCCATTCTATCAAAATCCTTATTAGAAAACATATCCCACAGTTTACTCAGTTCATTCCAGGACTTTTAGCCAGTGAAGTGTTTATGAGTTATGAGTTGGGTAAAATAGAATCAGTCAGGGATATGTCAGTGTTTCCATTACATTGCCTCTTTTTTTTAATCCCAAAGTAGCACAAGTTTATTAGTGTGTCCATAAAAATTAATATTCCACTGAAACTTGGCACCAAACTATAAAGTAAATGTTTACATATCCCTTCTAATATTAACTCAGTTGTTTCTACAAAATGATAGGCCTGCCAGGTGTGAAAATTCTCAATTCACAGCCTTTCTCAGTTAATTCAGATGAACTATTCTTTCATTGACTAAACTTAGCTAAAAAAAAAAAAAAGCACCTGAAATGGACAGGGTGCCAGAAAAGGCCTGAGAGAGAACTTTATTAATTGTCCAGCAGCTTCCAATATGAGGTCATCCTGTAAAGTGTAAACTATCAAATGGGGCAAATATAGCCAAGCAGAAGTGTTATTTGCACCCAAACATACACCCTGGTCTCTGTCAACTACACGTCAGGTGTCAGGAAATAGCCTGAGGGCCAGCAGGCGAGAGGTGTTTGGGACAGAGTTGCAGATGGAGTGTGAACTGAGCTCCCAACTCACTTGGCTGACCCAAAAGAGGGGAAGCCATGCCTCCACCAGTGCTGAAGACTTTAGGTCTATTGCAGGAAGGTTGCAAAACAATTCTCTGGATGAGAGGGGACAGTGAGGGCAAGGAGAAGGAAAGTGTGGTGAGCTCAAGAGTGAAGATAGAAAAGAAGTAAGGAGCCGGAGTCTCTTTTGTCATCCTCTATCCTAGTTCTGCTCAGAATGAATCCCTGTTCTGAGTTTTTTGTCTCCTTCACTCCTCCCATGCCTTCTTCTAAATACCTGCTATAGTAAAAGAGATATCAGAATTAGAAGACTTATTTGCTTTAAGATCTGCCCGCACTACTTACTAGCTGTGTGATTTTGAGCAAGATAGTTCCTTACCCAAATTTCTTTTCTTTATTCATTGAGTAAACAACTAGGGAAGAGTTCTCAATAAGTACATGATGGCACAAAGTACTGCCTTTTTTACTTCACGTATTTAAGGTCAGAACCACATGAATCAATACATATGAGATTATTTGGTTAATAATAATAATAATAGTAATGTTATTAGTAGAAATAAGGATCTTCCATGGGATCATAAGGAAAGCATTCCGAGGACCCGTGCATGAGAAACTGTGGTGTGGCATGATTTATTTGGGTGGACATCTGACCCTGGGTTTCCAATGTTTCATCTACTTCCATCTCACCATAGAAAAACTTCAACCTTGTTGTCAGCAAGGCCAAAACAAGAGCCAGTGTCCATAGTTTCTGCTTCATATTAAAGCTCAGCTTTTCAGAGCCCATGTCATCTGCTGCAGGCCCTGTAGCTGTGAGATGCACATGGTCATGTGATCCCAGGCAGGAGAGCACATGAATAAATGGGGTGAGTGCATTACTAATTGGGAGAGAGAGAGAGAGAAAGAGAGAGAGACAGAGATTCTTTGTTCCTGTGGAATTATATTAGCTTGGTGTTGGGATGGACTAGGTAACTTTTTAGAAGAACCTATCAATTTCTGAAGCATTGGTGGGCTATTTGATGGCTCCACTCCCTAGCCAATCCATTGTTCCCTACACTAGACTGACAAGCTTCTGTGGTCAAACACTTCCCCCCTATGCCATTTTGACATTTTGACATCTATTGTTCAGGTACCTGCCTCCCCTTCTCCCCCAGCCCCTAGGCAATCTGGTACCCAAGGTGGGAAGGGAGGGGTGTTAATCCCCTTGGAGCACAGTGCTGTGGTCTCCTCAAGCATGAAAAGCTGTGGCTTCCTAGTGAAGCAAACAACTCATGATCCCCTGTTCATTAAGTTAATTTCCTTTCCTCTCACTTATTATTGATTAGCTAACTACCTATGGTAAAAATAATAGTAATAGTGATGAGCATATATTATGTGCCAGACAAAGTCAAGAATTTGGTATTCAGCCCTGGATGGTGTAGCTCAGTGGATTGAGCACAGGCCTGCGAACCAAAGGATTGCGGTTTGATTCCCAGTCAGGGCACATGCCTGGGTTGCAGGCCAGTTCCCAGCAGGGGACGCACAAGAGGCAACCATACATTGATATTTCTCTCCCTCTCTCCTTCCCTTACCCTCTAAAGATAAATAAATAAAAATTTAAAAAAAAGAATTTGGTATTCAATATCTTACCTAATCTATACAAGCAACCTATTTAAGCAATTTTTGTTCTTGATATTTCAAATGAAGATTCAAAGGTTTTGGAAGTTTCAGCATCTCTTAAAATGCTCATTCTCCCCAAATAATGTATAGACTTAACAACCAAAATCCCAGATTGTTTTTTCTTTTGTAGATATTGACAAACTGAACCTAAAATCTACATGGGAACACAGGTGACCTAGAATAGATAGAATAAGTTTGAAAAAGGAAAATGAATAAACAAACAATGGAGGGCATACATACTACCCAATTTCCAAACATACTGTAAAGCTATAGTAATCAGAAATGGTGTGGTACTAGCATTAAGATAGACATGCAGATCAATGCAACAGAAAATAGGATATAGTAATAGATCCATATGTATGCTACAAAGGCAACAGGGTAATTTACTCTGGAAGGACACGCTTTTTTTTTTTTTTTAAGAAAGCAGCAATAATTTCATCTAAATGGACAAAATATACTTTGGCTCCTACCTCACAACAAATAAAAAATTAAACATTCATTATAGATATAAATATAAAAGTTAAAACTCCAAATTCTAGGGGAGAATCTTTGTGACCTAAGAGTATGCAAATTTTTAAAATAGGGCACAAACACAATTACTATGAAAAAACACATACTCTGGGAGATCTGGACAGCTACATACAAAAAAATGAAACTTGACCACCAACTTATACCATGCACAAAAATAAACTCATGATGGATCAAAGATTTAAATATAAGTTGCAACACCATAAAAGTTCTAGAAGAGGACATAAGCAGGAAATCTCAGATATTCCATGCAGCAATATTTTCACCAATATGTCCCCTAGAGCAAGGGACATACAGGAAAGAATAAACAAATGGGACTTCATCAAAATAAAAGGCTTCTGTATTGCTAATGAAAACATCAGAAAATTGAAAAGGAACCAACTGTACAGTAAATATATATTTGCAAATAATACCTTGGGCAAGGTTTTGATCTCTAAAATATATAAAGAACTCACATGACTCTACTCCAGGAGGATAACAATTCAGTCAAGAAATGAGCAAAGGACCTGAACAGACACTTCTCCAAGGAGGACATACAGAGGGCCCAGAGAGATGTGAAAAGATGCTCAGCATCACTGACCATCAGGAAGATACAAATTAAAACCACAATGAGATGTCACTTCACACTGGTTAGAATGGCCATCATAAACAAATCAACAAACAAGGGCTGGTGATGTTGTGGAGAAAAGGGAACCCTAGTGCATTGTTGGTGGGATTGCAGACTGGTGCAGCCACTGTGGAAAACAGTGTGGAATTGCTTCACAAAACTAAAATGGAAATACCTTTTGACTCAGCAATTCCACTTCTGGAATTATACCCTAAGAATCCTGAAACACTAATTCAAAAGAACCTATACACCTCAATGTTCATAGCAGCTCAATTTACAGTAACCAAGTGCTGGAAATAACCTAAGTGCCCATCAGTAAAAGAGTGGATCAAAAAACTATGGTACATTTACACAATGGAATACTATCAGCAGAACGAAAGAAGGAGCTCCTACCCTTTGTGACAGCCTGGATGGAACTGGAGAGAATTATGCTAAGTGAAATAAGCCAGGTGGTGGTGAAAGACAAATACCATATGATCTCACCTGTAAGTGGAACCTAATGAACAAAACAAACAAGTAAGCAAAATAGAACCAGAGACATGGAAATAAAGAACAAACTGACAGTAACTAGAGAGGAAGGGGGAGAGGGATAAAGGGGGGAAGATAGGGGAAGGATTGTTAGGAACATGTATAAAGGACACGTGGATAAAGCCAAAGGGGGTAAGTTCGAGGGTGAGAGGAGGGGATGGGTGGGGCGGGGGACATGGTAGGGTGGAAATGGAGATAACTGTACTTGAACAACAATAAAAAAGGAAGCCATATTTTAAAAAGTTTTCATATACTAATTTCGACAGGGTCTTGAGAGAGAGAGCAGATGAAAATACAAGGCTTTAATTTATTGTCTTTTAAAGGACACTAAATAATTACATTTAATTATTTAATTACATACATTTAATTACTGTAGAGAGGAGAAGAGAGAGGGTAAGAGAGAGAGAGAAACATGAAAATATGGTTGCCTCTTGTGTACCCTGCACTGGGGACCTGGCCAACATCCCAGGCATGTGCCCTGACTGGGAATGGTACCTCCGACCCTTAGATTTGCAGGCTGGCACTCAACCACTGAGCCACATCAGCCAGGGCTCAAGGTCTTTTGAGTAAATGTCCAAGCTGATATGAATACCTAGGGAATCAAACTGCCATGTGGCTCTCCTGTTAGTACAGGTATATGGAAATTATGTAGTAAATGGAGTCCTAGTACTGGCCAGTCTCACAGTGGCCTTACTGCATCCAAAGGTGTACCCAGCATTCATTTCTCTGGTTTCTGAACATGTATTTGGAATGGACATATTTATCACTGGCAGAGCACTGTATTGATTCCTTGGCCCATGAAATAATATCAATTATAGTAACAAAGTTACCACACTCATTTAGAACCTTATGTAACTGACTAATCAGAATTGGTCTTATTGAATCCAGAATAGAAATGTTCAGGCTCGCTTCCCAGACATTACTTAATCCTTATTTTCTTTATTTTTTCAAGATCCCTTTAAGTAAAAACTGTAGAGAAGTAGTGTATTCCACGGCTATTTTAAGGTCTAACGAGAAATTGTTTGTCAAGAACAGTGAAGGATCTGACATTTCCCCCTACTTGTAAGCTAAGTGAGCCTACCTCAGTTTCATGGATGCTGGCAGAACATGTGACAGCTTTAGTTCAGAAATTGCATGATTCTTGGAGTAGCATGTCGCATGAACTGCATGTATGTATTGATTTCCCCTTGCCCTCCATGTTCCATTGGAGTTAGGTGGAGTAGCCTCCGTGGATCCTGCACTTGTAGTTGGTTTGCATCATGTGTGGTTCAGGAGCCTTAACCTTAGAAAACCCCATTTAATGGACCCTTAAAACTGCCTGACATCTTCCTTAGAGGGAGATACTGTCTTTTCATACCGGACTCTAAACAAATTTGCCCTCTGTTCTAGAGGGAGACATTATTTTTATCTAAGGCTCTTCACTTAGATAAAAGCCTTAGATAAGGCTTTACCAATATCTTTGAAAAAATAATTTAAAAAAAGGCAAGATATGCAGAAACATGGAGAATTGGGTCTCAATGTTAATATAGCTTTCTCTGTCAAATTTTGGTGTAAAAATTAATATATTAGGTAGGACACAAGTGTTATCGATAGATTTTGTATTATTGCAATACTATTTATATTAATGGAACTCTATCTCAGCCTCTGCCATTGACACAAGAGGCAAGTGCATGTTTCACATTAATTTCAGCATTTTTAAAGAGTTACACTCCTTCTATTCTTATTTTTTTAAGTAATTTCAGTATAAATTTACTTTGTAGACTAAGGTTGGTATTTGTGTGCCTGTGTAGCTGAAACCATTGTTTTAGGTCCCAATCGAGTTCCCACTGAGTTAAGGTTGATGCATTTATTTGTCATGCCATTCCATCTGAAAGCTTCGTCACTGAATGACAGATTTTCTGAAGGGGCCCTCAAGTGAACTCCACATTTTTTTCTCAATGCAATTCAGCCAAGAAATAAATTGGCATCCTTTCTGATGTGAGCGTGTAGTGGAAAGAACATCAGACCGAGATCCAATAGACTCATGTTCTAATCCCATTTATTCCATTAGCTTACTGTGTAACCTTGGAAGAGCATGTAGGGCTTTTGTAGCACATAGTCAGAGTCCCATATAAACAATTTAAGCCCCCCCCAATGAAAGAAGCTATGCCAATTTCAAACTGCCTACCTGGCTTCTCAATTGCAAGATTGATTTCTTTCTTTATATGCTGAACAATATATTTTCATGTGAGAAGCAAACTACTTTACTCAAGTTCTTTTAAACAAAGAGAAAAAGATCAAATAAAAAACACAGACGTTCCAAAATGTTTTCTAAATCTGTACCTGTGGAAGAATTCAGTATTTTATGTTTTATGTATTAGGCTACAGACTGGGAATAGAGAAGTTTTAAATCAGAAAAACTCTCAAATTTATATTTTATACAATGGTACTTAAAGTTTTTTTACTTTGAAAATATTGTATTTCTTATTTTAGAATATGGTTATTTATCTATCTTCACTTATTCCCACAGACACCACTCTCCATTGGCCTAAATGATTAATCATTAATCTCTGAATTGATTTCCAAGTTTATGTCTTGTCTGTACCCTCAATCTATCCTTTCAATTTAATCTTAAAATCTAAACCACCTGTGCCTGGTGTGTCAAGTCCAAACCATTCATTCCAACATTTCTAATCGAGGATTATCTTGTCTATTCAACTTTTATCTTTCCCTACACCCAAAGGGAACTCCCATTCTAGTCAGATGAATACACTTGTAAGTGCCATCAGTTCTGCATTTTTATCTCAATGATCATACTTTTCTGACTTAGAACTTTCTCCTCCATCATTTCCATCCATCTGACTTCACCCTTTCAGCTCAGTAGTATATCTACTTTCTCTGAGAAGCATTTCTTTATTTTTTTCCGATCTTAGCAAACTTTTTAGCTTTTCTAAATAAAAGTTTGTAGGACTAGTACTCCAATCTAAAACACATACATTTTTTAGGTTTGCCTTCTTATTTTTCTTCAGGCTGGGCTTTTTTTGAGAGCAGAAACTTAACTGACTTATTTATTACTCCTCAGAGCTTTTGTCTCCTTCAGTTTCTCTTGATTTGATTGGTTGAATTTTGACTTGGTATGAAGGTATTTGTTGCACCTTTTATGCTTCACTTGTAACCCAGCTGGAATATTCCTTTGTTGTTCTTCTATACCATGGAGATGATGCAAGGTGATGTGGTTTTAGTGAGAGGAGTCATTTCCTAAATGTGCACTGAGATCTGTCTTTACTTACAGTATCATTCATGTAGATGAGGCTTGGATAGAGGACTTTATACTCAACAATCTGAAAGTTATTGGCTGGTTTTGAATTTGTATTTTTAGTAGAGTGTTAAGGAGTAAATCCAGAGTAAAGTAGGTTAACTAGAAAACTGGTAGAGTATCTACTAACTTATTCATGTAATTATGTCATTCAATTAAACTCATTTTTCAATTGAACTACTATAGTGGTCTCTAATTGTTGTATTTATTTTTGACTTTTAAAAATTGCTGTACAAGTATAGTTGTCTCTATTTTCCCACCACCATGCCCCTCCCCCAAACCATCCCAGTCTCCCACCCTCCTACTTACACCCTTTGGCTTTGTCCATGTGTCCTTTATGCATGTTCTTTGATGGCCCTTCCCCTATTTTCCCCCATTATCCCTCTTCCCCTTCCTCTCTGGTTACTGTCAGTTTGTTCTTTATTTCCATGTCTCTGGTTCTATTTTGCTTACTTGTTTGTTTTGTTCATTAGGTTCCATTTACAGGTGAGATTATATGGTATCTGTCTTTCACTGCCTGGCTTATTTCACTTAGCATAATGCTCTCCAGTTCCATCCATGCTGTCACGAAGGGTAGGAGCTCCTTCTTTCTTTCTGCTGCAGAGTATTCCATTGTGTAAATGTACCATAGTTTTTTGATCCATTCATTTGCTGATAGGCACTTAGGTTATTTCCAGCACTTGTTTATTGTAAATTGAGCTGCTATGAACATTGGGGTGCATAGGTTCTTTTGAATTAGTGTTTCAGGATTCTTAGGGTATAATCCCAGAAGTAGAATTGCTGAGTCAAAAGGTTTTTCCATTTTAGTTTTCTGAGGCAATTCCATACTGCTTTCCACAATGGCTGCACAAGTCTGCATTTCCACCAACAGTGTACTAGTCTCTAAAAAGGACATACGGAGGGCCCAGAGGCATATGAAAGGATGATCAGCATCACTATCCATCAGAGAGATGCAAATCTAATTGTTATTTTGGTCTCTGGTCCTGTCTCTTGTGCAAACTTTCACACTAGTTGATTAGGTATTTATAAAACAGAAATCCACAACATCACTCTTGTTTGAAACCCATCAATGGCTTCTTATACAGTGGTTGCAGGATCAGATCCTAGCTTAGAAGCATGGTTCATAAGGCACCATCATTTAATTCCCCAATATAATCTTGTAACACTCCTTGCCTCATGCCTGGTGCCGTGAAATGCCAAACTGCTTGAGATAGGTGAAACACACATTTTTAAAAGTGAATTTCTAAACTATAAAACAATCATCACAGAGACAGTTAGATATTGTATATCTCCTATGAATTATTGTTGCCCAAAATATAGAATGTGGATCTGATGAGGTATCTCAATCTAACTATATAGGTCAGAAAATACAGAGTCAAAATGTTTGTGGAGCTATATTGTTAGGTATTCATCATCAAAATCCAGAATGTTGAAAACTCTGAGTAACTAAATAACCTGGTTTCTTTAACATATAAATTACAAATAGAGTTGTAACATTAAATTACTAGACTCAAAGAGATTGCAGACACCAAAACCCTCTAATATATGGACTTTATTTAGATCTCGATTCAAGCAAATGAAGTATTAAAAATGAAATAATATTCTGATAAATCAGAAGGCATGTGAACAGTGACCAGATAACAAGAAATTGATTTTCAAATTAGCTAATGCTATGTTGAAATGTTTAGTGTTTATATCTTTTAGACACATATATAGAAACCTTTATGGATGAAATGGTATGATTTCTATCATAATTTGAGTAGTTTCATCATACTTTGATTTTTAGAGAGGGGAAAAGTTGAAAACTAAATGGAGCTAGAGACAAAACAAGATTGTTCAAGAATGGGTAATTATTGAAGATAGGTAATGGGATTACATTTTTTTTCTAGTTTTGAATATGTTTCAGTTTCCTGTAATACCAGGTAAAAATAAAATTACAAGCATTATCAAGTAGGTAGTGATTTTATAAAAATGTATTTTCAAAAAGTTTATATTAAGATATGATTGCTAAAATGTGAACATTTAGAAAGGGAGTTTTCTATTTAAAAAGATTAGGAGCAACTAGTCTAAAGTCTCTAGCATAGAGGAGGACTGAACCAGGGAGGAGACAGAACTGTGGTCCACTCACAGCCACTGAGATAGCAAAGGTTGTGTCCTCCCCAGAGTCCTGGCAGCCTATGTGCACCTTCTCTTTGATAAACAATCATAGCCTAACCCTGCTCTAGATTATTCTGCAATGCTAGTAAAGGACTGCAAGCTACAACTTTGGAGGCCTCAAGGTTTCAAACCGTCCTCTTATAGTGGCCTAGATATCTTCATGCATTGAATGTGTATACGTATATTAGTGAAACTACTTTTAAATGTGTATTTCCTTTGGCCAGGGAATTACACGTCTCATAATTTCTACTACTTAAGTAATAGCACATGCTATTCATTCATCCTAGATACATTCACAGGATGTTTGAGGTTGAAATGTTAAAATATAGATGTGTATGTGTGTATGACTGCACCGAATTTTAAATGTGAATTACTAGGTGTCCATTCCCCTCTTCCTTTCTACACACACACACACACACACACACACACACACACTTACTTCCTTGTAGTCAATGACCTCCTAAACCAGGAAATTAACATTTCCTTTCCACTGCTTTAAATAGTCTTACATACCCAAAATACTTGGATCCAACAATCATTTTTAATTCAGAAGGGCAGAGTTAGATCTCCCTTACAAATAGGAATTACTATAACAGACACTAATAAAATCTTCACCTTTTTATTTAACACACCGAAGGAATTTCCCTATCATGGGCAGCTTCTGTGTTCATTTGAAGCTTAGAACCACTAACAGTAATTCTGGTGGGTCTCCAGAAAGCAAGGTCCTGAATTTCTGTGTGGACAAACATAGAGGCACATAGAGGGAGATCGTAAGAAATTATGTGAAACATGCTAGTTGTAATCCCATTTCAAGCTTGGAGCTGATGGTGGTGCACAGGACCCAGATGGGAAAAGAGGTACAAAAGTGGTCATAAACAGAATGCCTCTGTGGTGAGCAAAACAAGAAGTTGTGGAAAGCTGTAAGGAGCCCCTAGGATTTAATTGAACTAAAAGGAGATTATTTTATTTTATTTTCTAATTTTAATTTAATCTTTATTGTATTTTTCCATTACTATTTAGACCCCTTATACCCTTTTCCCCCCACCAATCACCGCACCACTTTCCATGGCCATGAGTCCTTTTTCCGTTTTGCTAAATCCCTTCATCCCTTCACCTCTCCCCTACCAGCTGTCATCCTGTTCTGTTTATGAGTCTGTCCCTATTTTCCTTGTTAGTTCAGTTTTTCATTAGATTCCACATATGAGTGAAATCCTATGGTATCTGTCTTTCTCTGACTGGCTTATTTCACTTAGCACAGTGTTTGCCAGGTCCATCCACACTGTCACAAAGAGTAAATTTTTATTTTTTATGGCCGATTAGTATTCCATTGTGTAAATGTTCTGTAGTTCATTTATCCACTCATCTACTGATGGACACTTGGGCTGCTTCTGTATCTTGGTGATTGTAAATAACACTGCAATGAACATAAGGGTGCTTATGTTCTTTTGAATTCGTGTTTTAG
The DNA here is from genome assembly GCA_004027735.1 of Carollia perspicillata. Taxonomy (NCBI): domain Eukaryota; kingdom Metazoa; phylum Chordata; class Mammalia; order Chiroptera; family Phyllostomidae; genus Carollia; species Carollia perspicillata. The sequence goes on along the minus strand of PVKM010023281.1, from coordinate 7,693 downwards.
ATTCCTCCCGACATATTCCCAGAGGTGAGATTGCTGGGTCAAAAGGCAGATCCATATTTAATTTTTTGAAATATGTCCATACTGCTTTCCACAGTGGCTGCACCAGTCTGCATTCCCACCAACCAACAGTGCAAAAAGGTTCCCTTTTCTCCACATCATCACCAGCACTTATTGTTTATGGATTTGTTGATAATAGCCATTCTGACCAGTGTGAGTTGATATCTCATTGTGGTTTTAACTTGCATCTCTCTGATAATTAGTGACATTGAACATCTTTTCGTGTCTATTGGCCAACCATACGTCCTCTTTGGAGAAATGTCTATTCAGGTTCTTTGCCCATAAATGGAGATTACTTTAGAGATCTTGAGGGACAGGAAGTGAAAATGAGGGGACAATTGGCTCTAGTACTCAGTGAGGTAACCAAGAAGAGAGAACTGAGCATTGTATTAGAAAGGCAAGATAGATCTTTAAGTGAACGAGACACTAGAGTAAAAGCCAGGAGAATCAGAAGCAGTTTATAGAGTTGGTCTAGTCAAACAGTTGGGGAGTATATAGGGTTGTGGCCAAAAATATGATGCCAGGATGGGATACCTGGTATAAATTGGAAAGAGTAGTTTTATGAAGCAAAGATGGGAGGGAAAGTTTAAGGAACACTACATTAATTCAAGAGTGATTAATTCTATGTTTCTACTATTGTGGACTTGGCCTATGTTTCAGGTATGATAACTGGATTTCTGCTTTGTTCCTGAGACTATATATTTACCCTGTGCCTTCTTTTGGTAATCAGGGCATTGACTTGTTCTGTTATTCTTAAGTAGCCTTCTTAATAAGCCAGGCTAGTGAGCATGACATGTGTTTTAGAATCTTGGCCTGGACTTCTTCTACAAGGGACCAGAGTCCCATCCTTGAGTCTCAATCCTGTCGTTCTGGATATGGGAAGAAAAATATAAACCGATAAAAAGGATTTAATAGAGAATTATTTTTCTGCTAGTTTATTGCAGGCATCTGTTGCCAGGATCTTTGCATATCATTTTATTCCAAATTTTCTCTTTTGACTCTCTATCATCTTCCTTGTATTTCCATCTTTCTCTAGAACAGTGCTATTCAAAAAATTTTTAGACACCATGGAATATTTTATGTCTCTTTGTAAATATTAACCATTGACTAAATATGGCTTATTAAGCATTTTTAATGTAGCTTCTGCACCTAATTTTCTTTTAATTGTAGTTCATTTATATTTATGTTAAATAGCTATGTATAAGCTACCAGCTACCGTATAAAATGCTGCAGTTCTAGAACTTGACCCAGTGCAGTAGAAATGTCTACTTCTGTGTCCTAGTCCTATCCTCTTTGCACTTGGCTTTCTGTGATCTGCAATATCATAGGACAAAATAAAGCATGAATCCAAGAATTTGTAATTCAGGCTGCTGAACCTTATTAATAAGCCTTCAGTCATTGGCTGGAGTCCAACCAAATTGAAGGGACCAATCAGGGAAGGGAAAGATACTGGATTCTAGTGCACACCCCATTTTTATTCTCTAGTCATTTTGATTTTGTTTAGCCTGCTATTGCCATTTTGCTATTAGGTTTTAATATGAATCACAACTGTGAATTAAGAACTAGGCAGTAATTACTGGTTAATTTCAGCCAGGTCATGTGCCAGGCCACAGGGAGTATTTACTAGTTTAACAACCTTAGTTATCATTGAATTGATTCTCAGAAAGTATGAGTTTGTAACTTATGTTTCTAATTGTGTGTGACTTTTTGGACTCAATTAAGCCCTAGGAAGATAGTCACTGTTCCTTTCTACTATTTTTCTGTGTCCTGTCACTAAGAAATTTAGTTGCTCTTATTCTTTTATAGATTCTTTGTTTGGGCTAAAAGTTCCTCTACCATCTTCACTGATTGATGTATTTATTTTTTTATATAAGGAATTTACTCAATTAGTTTTTGTATTATAATATGCATGTCTTTTTCACGAGACTGGGAAGTTGTAAAACTACAGTATAATTTTTAAAAATCAGGTTTTAAATCATTAGGGCATTTACCAAAAAGCCATAGGGAAAATTATTTCTTGACACAGTGCTCTGTTTTCTTTAATTTTTAATTATATTATATTAGTGGTTGTTTATGTGACATAATTTTGAAAATTCCACTTTTAAAAAATTTTATTTATTTATTTTTAGAGAGGGGGAAGGGAAGAAGAAAGAGAGGAAGAGAAATATCCATAAAAGTGAGAAACACTCGGTTTTTCCATTGGTTGCCTGTTGTAGGCGCCCCTATAGGGGCCTGACCATGCAACCCAGGCATGCTCCTTGACTGGGAACTGGTTCGGCTACATTTCTCTCTGCAGAACAATGCTCAAACAATAAGCCACACCTTAGGAGCCCCTACCCAATGCAACAGCATGGATGGAACTAGAAAGCATTATGCTAAGTGAAATAAGCCAGGCAGTAAAGGACAAGTACTATATGATCTCACCTTTAACAGGAACCTGAGCAACTAAACAAACAAGCAAACAAAATATAGCCAAAGACATTGAAATATTTTGCCTAGAAAGTATGGCATTGAAAAAACAATTTAAAATGGGTGGGTAAAATCAATGTACTTTTTAATCAGTTAAAAATGACATGACTAAAATGAAAAATAACACCGAATGCTGACAAGGATACACAGAAAATGGATCACTGATACATTGATGGTTGAAATATAAAGTGGTATGACTACTCTGAAAAATAATTTGACATTTCCTTTTGAAACTAAAAATGTACTTACCATGTGACCTATCTGTTGGACTTGTGGGCACTTATCTCATAGAACTGAAGACTTATATTCACCTGGAAATTTACATACAAGTGTTCATAGTAGCTGTGTCTGTAACAGAGTCAAACCTAGGCACTTCCGAGAGTCGTTATCTGTTTTGAGTCTTACTATCCACCTAAAACTTTGGCAACAGAATAAGAACCAAAATTATTGTCTGCTTGCCTAGACTGATTCCTCAGAAACTCTGGGTTCTTCACCATCTCCAAATTCTATTCTAATGTTGAAGGTCAAAGATTTAGTTCCAATATTCTAGGATATAGGCTTAAGGAGTATCCCTTGAAGCCTGGGAAAATAAAATTGAGGACAATCTAAAGATCTTGGTTTAGAAAATTTCACTTAAACACCACCGTGAAATAGAAAGTGATTTATGGGCATTATCTTGAGGACTCAGTAAGGAACTAAGTGACTTCATGTAGCCACTTCTTAAATAGCTCTGGACACACAATCACAAGAAAGAAGTAAAAGAAAAATAATGATAATAAATAATTCTGAAACAATTTATATTTGCCAGTCACCATGCAAATTATTTTCACATACATCATCTGATTTAGTGTTAGCTAATACATAAAAACCTTATTACTATTCTTACTTTATAAATGAAGAAATTGAGGGTCAAAAGTTAAGTGACTAGTGTGTAGGGTGTATAGCAAGCGATTCCCAAATAATCCAGGAAATAGAATACATGAAAAGGTCTAGAAAAGAATGGAAGCTGAACCATGCGATAAAGAGAAGACCAACAAGTAACTTAAACATGACAGTATGAATAGTCACACTTACTAGAGCTCACGTGTTCTCCATCTTTGCTGATGTCAGAAAAGGGAAATAAATGAACCCTTAACATAAGACAGTGCTGTCCAGCAGAAAGCTGGATTTCCCAGCAGACAGGCTTGTGTGACGCTGGAAAGGTAACCGAAAGATGTTCTGAGCTCTTCACATCCTTTCAAAGGAATTACTTTCTGCACAATCTTTGCTCAGAGCAAGAGCAGATATATGATAATATGAGTTACAAATGTACTCATCCAGAATATATGAATTAAAAAACCAGTGATATGCTAGGTGTTATGCTCAGTAATCCTGGAGCTACACTGTTGATTACAAAAGCTTGGGCCTCAGGCTTCCTGTCAGACAACAGACAAGCAATACTAGTGAAGGGTGCGAGAAAACAAGCAGGGTGCCGAGGGGCGTCTAGGCTGGTGTTGTTAGGAGAGAGCTTCCCAAAGAAAGCTTCTCTGAACCGAGACCTAAAGGATGACTAGGTATCCTCCAGGCAGAGAGGAGCAGGAGAAGTACTTCTGGTGGAATAAAAAGCACGTGCGACATGGGGATTGTGTGGCTTCTCAAAATCCCTGCCAGGGGAGGAATTTCATAAGTCAACCCATTTCTTAGGTCCCTCATGCTGTCACCATGGTCCTGGCATCGTTGCTGTCTCTCTGTTTTTTCATGAAGCCACTAAAGCACTCTGCAGCTAGTTTTCTCACGTGATAAGTGAGAATTTGGGAATTATCTCTCTGTGCACATCGTGGAGCTGAGGCAAACCCATGGGAGTGGGTGATGGAACCGGACGACATGGGGCGTGGACTCAGATGACCTAGGTACAGTGCCTGACTGTGCCGTATACTAACTTGATGGTCTTAGAAAAAGTTCCCAAAACTCGACAGCCAAGAACAGGGCCATAAAGATGAGCAGAGACAGCTATTTTTTGCTATTTCCTGGCAACAAAATAAAGGAACTTCATTCCAGTGAAATGGAAAATGTATTCCTCTAAATTGTTTTAAAGTTTTATTGGCATCCTATTCAATAGGGCTTGTGAAACACAGAATGCTAGCTCTTACCTCCAGCGGTCCTGATTTAGGAGGTCTGGGCGGGGCCTGAGAATGAGCATTTTAAACAATGTTCCAGGTGCTGCTGGTATTGGGGATCACGCTTCGAGAGCGTCTATTTTAGAACATGTTTTTCTACTAACTCATTTTCAAGCTGTTCCTTTCTAAACCAGTGAATGCAACTATTTCTTCAATTCCCATGACTCTCCCTTTCGGATAACCCCAACTACCACCAGAAAATGCTGCCATGTGAGGATGGGAGCAAGCAGATATTTAACCATTTTAATACGCCAGCCTCTATTCCAAGCCCCTGTCTTGGCTGGTTCTTACATTTGGTCATTTTTAAAGTAAAGAGAGTAATTGGCAAAGTCATCAGAAACCCCAAAGGATTCAAAATCACTTAGTACATCTGTTTATTTTTGTTAAGGGCTAGGAAACCACTTATAACTATTTTCTTGAGAATTTCAGTGACGAGGAATGCAGCAGTGTTCAAATGGGTATTTTATCTCCCCTTGGCTGCTTTTTTATGTCATCTGACAATTCCCACTTCCACATGATGAGAATTCATAACCTTATATTTCTTCACTAAATTATATCTTTTTTCACAGTTTGTTTTCTCCCATCCTGTAAGAACAGCTTTGTAAAAAAGTTACTTTCCGTATTACATCATTAAAAACTCCTGACATAAAACAATCAAAACCTAAGGCATAGTCAATTGCCAATTCTCCATTTGAGGCAGCTCTAGTCTCAACATCAGTGTGATTTATGTTTATACAACACAATCTTAGGATAACATCAATTGCCTTAGGAAAGGGTTGGGTTTGACATCACAGTATCTTCATCTCTGCCTCTCTTGGGAGCTTCGAGTTGCCTTGCATTTCTCCTAAAATTTGGGAGACACGACCCATGGCTATCATCAGAGAGAGGACCAGTTGGGAGATGTAGAGGTAGTTTCACATATACTATATAGAAGAATAACAACATCTCATTGTACTCAGGAGGACTCGAATCATTTTTACAGTTAATTTAGGCTGAGCGGGAGCGACAACTCAGGACTCCAGGCTCCTAATCGTGCTGCCTTCTGAGTTTCTTCGGGATCTCTCATTGCTTCTTTCAATGTCTCCCATCCTGCTGAACACCATCGTCCATGGCTCTACTCATTTTCTGCCCCACCTAATAATCAAATTGCCTTTAATAACTACTTTAAAGTTCCATAGTGCCAAGCCATTTTTTTAATAAGAAACTCACAAAATTTAACAGCTTTCAAGACCTAATAAAATTAATATTTATTGGTTTACAAGGCTAAAGTGGATCTCCTGAGTACAGAGATTTTCTTAACTGTGTTTGTCTCTGAACCAGCCTCTGACTTCAGATCAAACCTGACCTGGAATTTGTAATTTTCTGTTTTCACTACGTTCCATCCCCAGATCTCGGCAACCACCAGGGTGTCTGGATTCTTCTTCTGCTGGAACACGCAGGCCATGCCTGCTCTTGCCCCTCCAGGAGAAGAGACTGTATGCTTGCACAGCGATCTTCATTGTTCAGAGTGACTGTAGTCCTGACCAAGTCCTTGTGATGGACGTGGGCAAAGGTGAAGAAAACATTCCAAAGGTCAAGGAAGATGTCAACCTTGAGCAGGAGGCCTTGCTAATATTATTAGCAGTAAAACTGTTTTCCATGTGATTTAATTAGCCACTGGGGGAAAAAAAGCAAGTCTGAAGAGGAGCATATTAATTTATTAGTTTTAGTTTAATTTGCATCCTCTAACAAGTACCCATATTCATGGAGGATGAATTCAGCCTTTCACAGAAAATTTTCCATTCCCTTAGCTTCTTCTTTCCTGTTTCAACTTTGGGGTACATGACATGGAGACATTCTACTGATGAAATAAAATACTATATTTACTGGTTACTTAAGTCCACCACATGCCCACACAAAAAGTGGAAATCTTGCCCTGATCCATGCGGCTCAATTAGTTGGGCATCTTCCAACAAAGAGAAAGGTTGTCAGTTCGATTCCTGGTACAGTCACATGCCTGGGTTGAGGAACTTGTCCCTGGACGGGGTGTCTATGAGAGGCAATGGATTGATATTTCTCTCCTCTTTTTCTACCTTCTTTCCCTTTTCTCTAAAAAATAAATAAAATCTTTTCAAAAAGTGGTAATCTAATAAATCTTGATAATGTAATTTATACTCATATGATTATTAATAGCATTATGTAGGTTAATAACTACTAAAATCAGTAGAAATTAGTAGTAAATTAAAATAAATACTTCTGGTTTGGTTTATGAAAAAAGCTTACATACGTATAACAATGGACAGTTTACAAAGTGTTTCTTGCATATTTTTCTAACTAATGTCCATCATGATCTAATAGATGAGAGGAAGTTATTATTTTTATTTTAGAGATAAAGTTTTAATGATTTGCCCAAGGTCACACATCCATTTTATAACAGGTAAAGTTTAAAGAGGTACTACTCTTTAAAAGTACTATTACTTTTAAAGTTTAAAGAGGTACTACTCTTTAAACTTCTGTGCTAATAGAGTATGTACAAACATATTGGAAACATTGGTCTAAAATGCCTGTATTCTCTTGGCTTCCATAACAATATAACATCTTATTTTTTCTTCTTTTTACTTTGGTGTTGCATTTCTTTTTATCTTGTTCAGTTTATTACTCTCTGCCAGAGTACTAAATGTTGGAATTCTTCAAAGTTCCTGACCTGTCTTCCCACCTCACCTCACACTCTGCTTAAATAACTTTATCCATTCACATAGATTTAAATTTTACCTGCATGCCAATAACTCATAAATATTTTATTTTCACAAACTTCTTCTGTCCGCATTTGACTATCATTCTTATATCTCCACATGCCGGTGCAGGTTTAATGGGTCAAACCTTGACCTCTGAACTCTTGTTTTCTCCTCACTTCCCACCTGCTCACAGAAACTTGTTTCTCATCCAGCTTCCCACATCGATAATGACACGATCATACAACTAGATGCCCAAGTTCCAAACCGGGAGTTATATCTATGGCAACTTCACCTCCT